>WNWK01030621.1:0-23362 GCA_009830355.1 Cherax destructor
ACCCCAGTCCACAGATGATAAGTGTTCTCTAAGTCCATTGTAATCTGCTAAGCGAAAATCTGGGACCGTTACTGAGTTATTCCTACTATGAAACTTCCATTCAATGCCAAAGGTAATTGATTTGTGGTCGCTTGCGCCGAGTTCCTCTGTAATTTCTAAATTATTAACAAGGGTTTCCTTGTTTGCCAGAACTAAGTCAAGCAGATTATTTCCCCTTGTAGGTTCTGTCACAAACTGCTTCAAAAAACAATCTTGAACTACTTCTAAGAAATCGTTAGATTCTAAATTCCCAGTCAAAAAATTCCAATCAATTTGACCAAAGTTGAAGTCACCCAGAATAACTACGTTATCGTGCATTGGGGGACGGTATATCACACCTAAAATCAATTTTTCATGCCCCTCTGAAAATTCTATCCAGACAGACTCTGTATGTGTTAATTCAGACTTTATACCCATTTTTATACAACAATTTATATGATCACGGACATAGAGTGCCACCCCACCCCCCTTCCCGATACTTCTGTCTACTTGGAACAATTTAAAACCCTGAATGTGACATTCGGCAGGCAAGTCCCGATTTTTCATATTAAACCATGTTTCAGTTATTGCAAAAACATCAATATTACCTGTACTTGCAACTACTCTCAACTCGTCCATCTTATTCCTAGCACTACGACTATTGGTGTAATATACACTTAAAGACCCTCCTTTCTCTTTACCCTTCCTGCTCATTTCTGTTTTTCCCTTATACCTATTACTGTCCTTGTCACCTAGTGCCACTGGCTTTCCAATATCCACCTTATTCTGCCTATTACTAGTTCCCCTAGAATTTATAACAGCTCATGTCACTAGTAATTCCCTCGTCAAGGTCATTGATATATATTATAAATAACAACGGCCTAAGACTGATCCCTGTGGAACACCACTTGTTACAAGTCCCCACTCGGATTTAACACCATTTATGCACACTCTCTGCTTCCTATTGGTGAGCCATGACTCGATCCATGATAGCACTTTTCCCCCAATGCCATGAGCTGCCACTTTCTTTAACAGTCTCTGGTGCGGTACTCTATCAAAAGCCTTACTAAAGTCTGAATAAACAATATCGAATTCTTTATCGGGATCAACAGCCTCAAAAGCTTTAGTGAAGAAGGTTAATAAATTAGATAGGCAGGAACGGCCCCTCGTGAATCCATGCTGAGTATCATTAATCAAATTATGGTTATCTAGATGGCTTCTAATAATATCAGCTATAATTGACTCTAGTAATTTGCCTACAATTGAGGTCAGGCTTATTGGGCGGTAATTTGACGGTAGTGACTTGTCCCCTGCTTTAAAAATAGGAATTACATTAGCCATCTTCCACATATCAGACACTACACCTGTTTGAAGAGATAAATTAAAAATGTTAGATATTGGTTCACAGAGTTCCATTTGCATTCCTTAAGAACCCTTGCAAAAGCTCATCAGGACCCGGCGATTTATTTTGTTTCAGTCGGTCTAGTTGTTTAATAACCATTTCACTAGTGACTGTGATATTACATAATTTATGTTCTTCTGGGCCTCTGTAAAAATTAAATTCTGGGATATTATTAGTATCTTCCTGCGTGAAAACCGAGAGAAAATAATTATTAAAAATAGAGCACATATCATTCTCCTTGTCAGTAAGATGCCCAAAGTTATTTTTAAGGGGACCTATCTTATCCCTAACTTTTGTTCTATAAACCTGGAAAAAACTTTTTGGGTTAGTATTTGAATCCCTAGCAACTTTAATTTCATAGCTCCGTTTAGCTTTTCTTATACCCTTTTTAACGTCCCTCTTAATGTCAGTATAATGATTTATAAGATGTCCCTCACCTCTTTTTATGCGCCTATAAATTCCTTTCTTCTGCCCTAAAAGATATTTGAGCCTATTATTCATCCATTTTGGGTCATTTCTACTTGATCTAATTTCTATATTTCGCTTTTGCAGTATATTGTGTGTGGGCTGTATTTAGAAATTGGCAAATTGGCACCTACACAACTCAGTGTCAATAAAACATACTTCCAAATAAGGAACAGCAGTGTTTAGGGTTTGAAGAGGTATTATCCAGCTGATAAATGGGAAATAATTTATATATTAAAATTAGTAACTTGAAATTCACACACATCGACGAATACGCCAAACTTTCTTTAATAAAGTCCACCAATGGTAAAAGTTTGAAGTCAAAAAGAGAAGACATACTTTAGTAATTGACCTGATTCCACCAATTCCTGTTTTATTAACAATTTGATTAAAATTTCTAATTTGCAGTTACTCTTTCTAAAGTTATATGGTGTCACAATTCTCATAGAATGCATCGTCGAAAATATTTTGAAACCGATTAGAAGATACATTTTGTAGTTATTAAATATAATGAATTTCACTTTAATAAAACTGGAAAATTAGTATTTTCACCGCTAAGGCAACTCATCCTTTAGTTACATCACAGATTCCAACAAGTCAGTGTTTGAATAATTTTACTATACTGACAAATTTGCCTGCACAAAAATAAAACTCAATTGGCACTATCCTGGCCAAGAGATGCATCAGCCATTAAATATTGAAGCCGTTCAGAAGAGGTAACCTGAAAATAATTTAATGTTATTTAAGGGGAATATTTATGCAGGTGCAAACCTGCCTCTAAACAGTTTAATTTCACTCTCTGACATTGTCAGATTAAGAGGCATCTTTTTTAAACAATTGAAGTAATGCTGCAAAATGTAAATAAAAGTTATCTATGCCTTTCAATGATACTGAAAAATGGTTCCACAGCTTTGGTCTTATGACATGTGCATGTGGCAATTGTTCCAAGAATCTGGCCCCAAGTTTCTCGAGTTATGAAGATCAGAATAACTAAAAGGTGGAAGAATGACTAAAAATAGAAAATAATGAAATGACAACTCAGGTTACCACTTAAAATTCCTTCTTCGGGAATACCTGCAGAACTGATTACCTCGAACTACCTTTCCAAGACTGTAATAATTGTAATTAACTTTTATTCATAAAAATGTAATTGTTATTCATAAAATCTTTTGAAGCACAGATTTACAAGTTTATATTACCTGAATCTATTGTACCACAATCCATTCCTTCCCACTAACACTCATATATCCAGGTATTTCTTGTTCAAAGTTGTTTACACACATGAGCAGCTGCCCACTTCACAGAAGTATTATTATTATTATTATTATAATCAAATAGAAGCGCTAAACCACAGGGGTTATACAGCACACAGAAGTAGTAACAGTAGCAATCCGTGTCCTAGGTAAGTGAATCCCACACTTGGAAGATATGTCATTCCTGCCCTATAAGTCGTCTTATTCGTCGACTAATAGTACTACAATGTCCTTACATTGACTCTTTAGTCAGCAATTAAAGCCAGTTGCTCTGAACAAACATTTGTTTTCAACACTCCCTCTTAGGCAAAATGTCACATGATACAGAATGTCAACTCCTTTTTCGAATACCGACTTTTATCCTGTACCTGCTAATCTGGTCCTCACTTTAGTGTTTGGCTACAACATAGCCTCCAAAAGGTAAATATTTATCGGAATTTTAAAAGCAGGTGTTTAATTTAGTCTTCATTTCATGGATTTATTTTATAAATTCTTGAACACAAAGGAATTACATTATCCCACATACTGTCGATAGACCATAACCATTTGAGTTGTTACTAACGTTTATAACATTACGTAGTTCATAACTATAGGGGAATATAAGTCAACCTAAATATTTTAATAACACATAGTGTTAATTTTTTGTAGCACCACCTCATATAACTTTGTTTTAAGTCAAGTCAGGAGAACAAAGAAATCAGAGATATTACTCCAAACAACACGACAAGATGATACTTGGAGTGGTTTATAGGGGCCACTAATGTAACCCGATCCCAATATATGCACTTATTCTCCATTGTAAAATTATTATTCAGTTAACATGAAATATATGTAATTTTTGTGTTCATAAATTGTTAAGTGAGGCGTGGTGTTGTCTCGTTACAGAAATGTTTGGAGATGATGCGTGGGTGGCTGTGGGTGAGAGTCTACACCCTCATCACTGTCATCATCATAGTGATCCTGGGAGAGATCGTGGTCGGCAGACACATCTTCCATCATGATGTGATATTAATAACAGTTCTTGCCCCGTGCGTTATCCCTCTTATTACAGCAATTTTGGTGGGCAACTACATTGCAAAAGTAAGTATTAATTTCAAGTGACATTCATAGAAATTAATAAATGAGTGGAAAAGAGATATATCTAGCACCGTAGCAGAGGGGCTATTAAGTACAATAATTTGTATTTTGCTACCGAACGGTCTAGCTCAGGGGTGGGCAAGTTCCTCGATAAGAAAGACCACGTATAACACTTTTCAAGTATTTTTTAATTCTCAAGAGCCACAGAAAACATTTTAAAATAGTATTTATAAAAAATAAAATAACTATATAGTAGTCCTACTCACCAAAGCAGAGTATGTTTCATCTGCGCTCGGTGAAGACTTTGAGAGGAAGGGAGGCAGAAATATAGACTTTTGTTTTCTAATTATCGCAAAAGTGTCAATATCTTGTCTTTTAAAAAAATATTTAATTAGTTGTTTTCATTTTTAATAAATTTTGGGGGGAAAAATTAATAAAACAAAAACGGTAAAGGCATTTGCAAATCCTATTGTCACGGTGTAAAGTAATTATAGCTCAGTAATGTGTGCATAAATCATGACATTCTGTCAACCAATAAATGCCTTAGGCGTATAGAAAGGAGAATAACTTATAAATAACAATAAGGCACAATAAAGTGACATGAACAATACACAAATAATCCACACATAGGAGAGTAACTTATTTCTGAGAAAAATAGAAATACGTATATTACGATGCAACTCTACGGACGTGTCCCGCCACAAGTCAAGGACGTGTCCCGCCACAAGTCAAGGACGTGTCCCGCCACAAGTCAAGGACGTGTCCCGCCACAAGTCAAGGACGTGTCCCGCCACAAGTCAAGGACGTGTCCCGCCACAAGTCAAGGGAGCATCAGTAAGTTTATTCAGGTATACACAAATACACTTACACAGATTATCATACATAGAGAACCATGGATAACCCAATAAAGTCGGAGTGACTTATTTCCATTGGTAGCCTCTCAGCCATGTACTGCAAGAGCATCCGTGCAGCTCACACTCAACATTAGTATCGTATCGTCAGAAAAGATGCAATGTTGTGTATGTAATTAAAAAAAAAAAAAAGTTCGTAAAACTCGTTTTTTTAATAAAAAAAAAAAGAAAAAAACACAATATGGCATCATGTTCTCTTGATGACAGCAACCAAAAAATTACATTTTGGGAAAAACACACACTTAGAAACATAGTATAAACAAGCGGATTGCATCACCATGAGGCCAGATTTATACACTATTTTACAGTAAGAGAAAAAATTTCATATATTTTCAATTTTTATTTTCTGCGATAACTTATTCATATATACAAGGAAAAGAAAATATTAGTAAAGCACTTGGCAAAAGTGAGGGAACTAAGGAGAGCCAACATAGGAGGGTATTTCATTCTCACTTGTCTTCGTTTGTTTACTATGATTTACCACCTTCCCGTCATCAACCAGCTCGGAAATATATGGCAGGTGGAGCGAACAACCACTGTGAGAATTATTAATTAATATTATCAAAACTAAGCGCTAAACCTTCGAGGGTCATACAGAGCAAGACCCCAGTGAGAAACCTATGAATAAGTGCTAGTATTTTTCATGCTTCCCACCTGTATTTAATGCAACCAGGTTGAGCATCCTTAAGCATCATGCACAATTATACAATTATACTATTCGTAAATTTGCGTTTGCTTCAGCATAGGTAGATTTGCGAGTGGTGGCAGAGATAAAAAATATCTATGGATATGAAATGATAGAGACATATTATTTGCTTGTGTATGTCAGACTAACACTCTTTAAATATATTTTATGCTTAAAATATTTGTCTTAAATGTATATATTTTTTTAGAATCTGCCGGAATTAACTTACAGGTGGCCGCTGAGACTCAAATGAACGGCCATGAAATGGACTCTTCGAATTATGGAAGACTTCAGGAAGAGAGGAATGTGGACTGATAATTATATCTGATTTCCGGCTTTTTCTTCAAACTCGGATTAACAAGAGAAAGAATGAATGCCATAACAGTGTGGAATTAATTACTGCCTTCAATCAGGAATTTTGTTTGTGTAGCTTCGTACTAAACATCCACTTGCAATACTTTCCTTTCAGTTTTTACCCATCAAATTTACCCACTATATTTGTCAATTATCCTTCCATTTAATGTATTGTATTTTTCCAGAATTTAGGTCACATTTGTTAATGTGCTTTTATCAACAATTTTGCAATAATATAGTAATGCTAGTTATAGTAATGCTAGTTATAGTAATGCTAGTTATAGTAATGCTAGTCGTTGAGCATTTTTAAGTGAAAAATGTTGTTATTTATTTTAAAGATTAATATTTTAATAGTTCAGAGGTTAGTCTATAAGCAATGGTATTTTGAGCTTTACTATTAATGCAGAATGTAAATAAAAACTTGGTTATTGTAAATTCATACTTCTCTGAACCAGCACTTAAGTTATAGAGACTAATGATAAATATAAATAATGACGAGTGTGTGAAGTCTTCACTCAGTTGTGAAAACAAAGATTCTGTACTAATATAAATGTCCAGACAATGTTATCGGGACTGCTATGAGAAATACCGAAACTGGAATAATGAAAACCAAAATTCAGGCACCAAAATGGCAAATCCATACAGGTTATTTAGCAATTCTTAGCTAAATATACTACAGTACTGACGCTGTGCTAATCAATTCTAGTCTTACACTTGAAAGAGTCTCTGGAACTACGACACAAGTAAATTTCTGATTGCTATTACCCTTTAAATTTTAGCTATGGAGACATTGAATGTTAATACATTATAAGGTATCAACAGAGAATTGAATACGAGGTTTTAGGAGACCATCTTATCTAGTTTTTAAGACGACGTTATTAATAATTACCTGAATATAGGTGTTTTTTAACAGGGTGACTTACGTTTAACATTTAAATGTTCAGAAATAAAATCTAGCTTTTAATGGTCTGAAATTCATTCACACAAGAGCACACAATTAAAAGTGACAACTACATGTTATGTGTTCAGGAGGGAATGTGATAGTCCTAGTTACATAATGATCAGGGCTGGAGGAAGAACCTTTGTAATATGTCAGTAGATTCCTCTAGATGTCTCATGTGAAGTTCACACCTGCGATAATAAGTACAAATAATTGTCACTCTCGGCAGTGGTAAGAGAAGTTCATAAACTCTCGAAACATTAAACTTCATTCATTCTTCTATTGAGAAAATCTTAGAGATTTTGACTTCCTCTCTGACAATAAATCCTGTTCATCTCAATTTTGTTGGGAAATAGGTGGTTATCATAATAAATTTGCATTTCCAGTTCATTTATTTCAGTTAATTTTGTATGAGTAACATTATTATTGATTAATGATTTAAAAATTATTGATTTTTGGTGGCATTGGAAAGATAACGGGAATATTTTAAGGAGCTGTTAATTGTTGATGATGGAAGGCAGCGATTTCTTGCATTAGCCAGAGAGGTATAACATCTTTTGGGAGGAAAAACCAGATGAGAGAGTGGGGGAAGTGCTTGAGACAGTGAGTAAAATAAAAGGGGGAAACGCAGCTGGGATTGATGAGAGCAAAACAGAAATGCTAAAAGCAGATGGGGATATAATTTTGGAGTGGTTGGTGCTTTTGTTCAATAAATGTATGAAAGAGGGGAAGGTACCTAAGGATTGGAAGAGAGGATGCATAGTTCTTGTGCATTAAGAAAAGGGGAGGGGGTAAAAAGAGTGTAAAAACTAAAGATGAATAAGCCTCTTGAGTATACCAGGAGAAGCAAATACATGAACATGGATGGATTTAGAAACGGCATATAATTGTTTGGATAGGAAAGTAATGTGGAATAGGTGGTAGGTTACTGATAGAAATTAAGAGTTTTTTGAGGATTGTGAGGCTAAGGTTAGGGTATGCAGGAAAGAGGGAGATTATATTTCAGTAAAAGTAGGCCTTAGACAGGGAATCATGATGTTACCATGGTTGTTTAATATATTTATAGATGGAGTTGTAAAATAAGTGAATACTGGGGTGTTGGGGAGATAATAATGAATATAATATACAGAGTCTGATCCAAAGTGGGAGTTGTCATAGCTGCTTTTTGATAATAACACTGTTCTTTTGGGAGATTCTTAAGAGAAGTTTTAAAGATTAGTGTAGGAATTTGGGAGGGTATGTGAAAGATGATTAATATCAAACATATAAAAGTCCAAAGTGATAAGGGATATAAAGGATATAGGTAATGAAAGAATTGATATCAGATTGGAAGGAGGGAGTATGAAGGAAGTGAATGTGTTCAGAGAATTGAGAGTGGACTTGTCGGCCGATAAATCTATAAAAGGCAACGTGAACCATAGAAATGACAAAGGGATAAAGGTGGATGGTGCATTGAGCTATCTGTGGAAACAATGAACGTTATCAATAGAAATAAACGGGAATGTATGGGAACATAGTGGTACTAACGCTCTTATATGGGTATAAATCATGGGTTGTGAATGTTGCAGCGAGGAGGAGGAGGCTGGAGGAAATG
Organism: Cherax destructor; assembly: GCA_009830355.1. Lineage (NCBI taxonomy): Eukaryota > Metazoa > Arthropoda > Malacostraca > Decapoda > Parastacidae > Cherax > Cherax destructor. The sequence goes on from WNWK01030621.1 coordinate 8,700, forward strand.
GCGATGTCGTCAATGTGTGGTATAAATATTATGAAGAACACTTGTAGCTTGGACATTAGGATGAGGTGCGAGGTTGCTAGAAATATTAGGCAGAGGGCTAAGCAGTGGTTGTTGAGTTGGTTTAGACATTTAGAGAAATTGGAGGAAAATAGAATGATTTGTAGGGTGTATAAATCTGTAATGGATGGAGGGCAGAGTAGGGGTCATTCCAGGAAAGATTTTATCATAATTTTAACTTGTTTCTAATAGGTAAGTAAAGTGCAAAAAAAAGTTGTCAGGCATCACTTCTGAGTTCAGTGTTATTGTGTATAATTATATGACCATTTTTAACTATATCACTACTTATTTATGTAAATCTTGTTATATACATTTCTCGTCCGTATACTTCCAAGGAAATTATATGAATCATTATAATTAATTAAACACCTGCTGTCCCTGTCGCTGTTCACCCATCAGTTTAAAATGGGTACCTGGGTGTTAGTCGACTGGTATGAGTCGCATCCTGGGACAAAACTGACCTAATTTGCCCGAAATGCTCAGCATAACAAGGGGCTTTCTATATAGTAGTATGTCATTGATGTCAGCTAGGCCTGTATACCATATACATGTACTTGTAGTAAATAAAGATATAATTATTGTAATTCAAAAAGTTGTTTTCCTTGCCCTTGGCTTATAGTAATAACCGAGAGCATGTCAAGGCTCAACATTCTCAGCACAACAAAGTTTCTATTATTATTATTGGTATTGATGTTGCTATTATTTTATTATTATTATTATTATTATTATTATTATTATTATTATTATTATTATTATTATTATTATTTTATGATGATGAATGGTTATTCGCACATGTTCAAAACACCCAAGGGTTTTAGCATATTTCTTACATTTATACTAGTCTTCTTATGAGCTAAAATTTCTACACAAATACGTAATTTACCTCTTGTGAATAACAACACAGTTGTACTCAACATTACTCTTGAGTACTACTGTTGCTAACCTCCTGCTGCAGCTGCTGCTAACCTGTGATGCCTTAATATATTCGTTTTTTATTTGATGTATTCACATTCTGTAATATCTTATTATTACCACATCAACATCACATTTCTCAAACATCGAGTAAAATATGTTTTTCTAGTATTCTTGTATTTATTTCCAGTCAGGGAGTGTGATTATCGATGTTAAAAATGTTCGTTTTTTTGTCAGACCTTCAGTGAAAATGAATCACCTTCTAAATCCTTGCAAGATTGCACACAAGATGCAAATGCTTCTTAATCCAGCATCACGTGTAGTAGTGAATGCAGCAGTAAAGTTACTAACTCTAATGATCAGCCAACTGTCTTTTGATATTCAGACTTAAGCCAACTTTCAGCTGATGGACTTAGTCGACCACTATATAAAAAAAGGTATCCCTCGCGTATATATGATACACAAACCACATTATTTAATATCAGCTGGTATGGTTTATTCTCTTTGCTGGAATATTCAGTTTTGCAGGATTCATTATACTGCTTTGCTTGCTGCCACTTTAGTGAGAACAGCTTCCACACACACCAGTATACCATGGAATCTTCGATTGAATTAAGCCAGAAAAAATGGGACTACGATGGATCCAAAATCTAATGGTTGCTGCTCACGTGAAGATTGTCCGAGAAAATGAGGGCAATTATTGAGTCTCTACAATTCACTGCTTGTTGCAGCATGCAACAGACAGGGGTAAATTTTTTGGAACTTTTTTCTCTCGAGTGATGTCATTAAAAAAAAAAAAATTCAGATTATCCTGACAATACCAACTATAATCAACATGATATACAAAATGAAGTTATTAGTACTATGGCAGATATGGTCAGGAAGGAAATAAGTGATGGCAAAATAACAGGATATTACGAACACAGGTAAGTATGGTGTGTAGGACCAGGTCGTAATGGGAACATGGAGCAAACAAAACTTAGCAGTAAACTGTAATTGATATCTACAGGTAATGTATATCTACAAGTAATGTATATCTACAGTTAATGTACACCATGTACAATATACAGATATAATACTAATAAGTGTACACCACGGTGACAGATGGCAAAGCAGAGGCCAGTGTTCACCGTACTCAACCAGCAGCTAAGCAAGTCTGCCAGTTTGCTTGGCACAAGTGAACTATGTTGTTTCAGCTTTGGCGGGCTTGCCTGTGATTGGTCAATGAACCAAGGTACTGATTTAACGACGGGTATCATATTGATCGTTAAACCCTTAGCACCCGGTTCGCTGGTTGGGAGGCAGCCTACATGGGAGTGTGACATACTCCAAATAAATTGTAACATACTCTTTGCATGCCACACAGGACATTTTCCTCTACTTTTTGATGAAATGAAGGATATAAACGGAAAAGAGCGGATATCTGTAGTAGTTCGCTAAATAATGCAGACTTTTATAAGTAATTTTTTAGTTTCACAACAGCATATGGTCTGGATGCAGGTTCTCTTCTAGAGAAAATAAAAGAGGCTCTTCCAACTAGTAACACAGACAGGACCATGTATACAGATGTATTCTACAGTGCTACGATTGCTCTGCTGTACTGTCTGGCTCAGAGCCGGATTTAGGGGAGAGGCCCCCACCAAATGATGAAAAATATTATGACACACATTGTACTGAGAATTAAATAGATCACAAAAGATAACAGGTAGCATTGTCTGCACCTTATTCAAGAAGCATTCATCCATTTATATTACCACCACTATTCATTCATGCGTCTACTCTATTAAATAAGAAACTTTTACCTCAATAGGACCCTAGTGGAAATATGACAGACAGTCCTCGATGACGCACTGACTTCCTTGTGTTATCCTGTGTGGCTAACTCTCCATGTTAAAAATCCGAACAAATCTCTATAGAAAGGCACAGTGTTTACCTACTAAGGCTCGCAGGACTCTAGTGTCATATACATTATCCTTATTCTTCGTGGTACTTTGTTTTAACAAAATAAAACTGAAAGACAGTCTACAAATCGCCCAAAACAAAATGTTGAGCAGGTAAGCCAGGATGAATTACAACAATTGTGATGAACGTTGAAGACACAGTGAAACAATGTAATAAAGTAAACCTTCACCATAATTAAAGTGGTCACATGTGGTGTATAAATTTTTGTTCATCAGCTTCAGAAATTAACATTATCATTATTATTATTATTGTTGTCAATGAAGTTATTATTATTATTGTTGTCAGTGTAGTTATTATTATTATTATTATTATTATTTATGTATACCTGGAGAGGGTTTCGGGGGTCAACGCCCCCGCCGCCCGGTCTGTGATCAGGTCTCATGGTGGATCAGGGCCTGATCAACCAGGCTGTTACTGTTAGCCGCACGCAACCCGACGTACGAACCACAGCCAGGCTGGTCTGGTACTGACTTTAGGTGCCTGTCCAGTGCCTACTTGAAGACACCCAGGGGTCTATTGGTAATCTTCCTTATGTATGCTGGGAGGCAGTTGAACAGTCTTGGGCCCCTGACACTTATTGTGTTGTATTTTATGGTGCTAGTGGCACAACTGCTTTTCATTTTGGGAATGTTGCATCGTCTGCCGAGTCTTTTGCTTTCATAGGGAGTGATTTTCGTGTGCAAGTTTGGTACTAATCCCTCTAGGATTTTCCAAGCATATATAATCACGTATCTCCCCCACCTGCGTTCCAGGGAGTACAGGTTTAGGAACTTCAAGCGTTCCCAGTAATTGAGGTGTTTTATCGCAGTTATGTGTGCCGTGAAGGTTCTCTGTACATTTTTTTTAGGTCAATTTCACCTGCCTTGAAAGGTGTTGTTAGTGTGTAGCAATATTCCAGCCTAGATAGAACAAGCGACCTTCAGAGTGTCATCATGGACTTGGCATCCATATTTTTAAAGGTTCTCATTATCCATCCTGTCAATTTACTAGCAGATGCGATTAATACAATGTTATGGTCTTTGAACGTGAGATCATCTGACATGATCACTCCCAGGTTTTTAACATTAGTTTTTCGCTCTATTGTGTGGTTGGAATTTGTTTTATACTCCGATGTAGTTTTAATTTCCTCACGTTTTCTATAGCGGAGTAATTGAAATTTCTCATCATTGAACTTCATATTGTTCTCTGCAGCCCATTTAAAGATTTGGTTGATGTCCGCCTGAAGTCTTGCAGTGTCTTCAATGGTGGACACTGTCATGCAAATTCGGGTGTCATCTGCAAAGCAAGACACGGTGCTGTGGCTTACATCTTTGTCTATATCTAATATGAAAATGAGGAACAAGATGGGAGCGAGTAATGTGCCTTGGGGAACAGATTTTTTTACCGTAGCCGCCTCAGACTTTACTCTGTTTACTACTACTCTTTGTGTTCTATTTGTTAGGAATTTATAGAGCCATCTACCAACTTTACATGATATTCCTGTATTCTGAAATATTGTTTCAGAATATGGAACAAATACTCTTCTCCAAGCTGAGGGACTGACCACCTCAAAACTACGTCTTCAAGGGTGCTCTACTGATTACATCGTCTTCACATCTCTGTTTCTAGCAACTTTTCTGTACTCGACTGAAGAAGCCTACTGTTTAGGCGAAACGTTCCGAAATAAAGATACCTAACTGTAGCATATGTGTCTTACCTAACATCTACTACTTAACTAGTATGTTTTTCTGTAATTTGCCTTCTACCTGTAACTTAATCTAGCTTATACGTTTCTTTGTTATCTTATTCAGCAGTTTGTTTTTATTTTCCTGTCTCTCATCACATTCATGCTGGCCTATGTTTCCTGTTTTGTTTTATGTATTTGTCCAATTTTTATATATGTGGTTTGTGCTAGAATATGTCCGTTCTTTTTGTGTCTTATAAGTGTGCTAAGTTTTATTGTGTGTTCACTTTATCTTGAATCTCTTTTTTTGGTAGTATAATAATCTTTGAGTTTTATAGGTGAGTTATTTTTGATATGCCATTTTATTGTTTTAATGAATGTGTACAGTGTTTTGTTAATTATGTTCCTCCCTTATTTTTTTCCCCAGATATTTATTTTGTAATAGTATACTCTTATAGGTTTAGCATCAACCAGGCGCCTCTGAAGCGACGCCTGGGTATTAGTAGATTCAACCAAACCAGGTATACTGAGGAGATATCAGTGAGCTGCTAGAGACCTTTACAGTTCTAGTCCTGGAGAGTCAGAACATACTTGTAATCTGGAAATCTGGAGATCTCTGTGGCAGCCTGAAGGAGCTGCCACGTAGTTGATAATAGCACAACCACTCCACTCTGTGGAGTGGTTGTGCTAGTATCAACTATGTGTGCCCTGCTATAATAATGTGGATGATTTAAATATTTTATATATTTGATGCATGTAATTTTTTTTTTATTATTTTGTTGTCAAAATTTTCAGATTCCCCTGTAATGCATAGATGTTTATTAAATTGTAAGTTGTTTTATCTGAATATGTTTTTTCTACCCCCTTTGAGCCATGTATATAATGTCCATTCGTAACAGAGTAAATTGTAAATATTGATTTACGAATTTTTTCTTTCGAGTCAAGCCCCCTGATAAGGTGCCTACTGCTCAGCTCTCAGGCTAAGCTATCCAAAGTTCTACCTACCCCGTGATATTTCTCATTCGGGTTTTCCTGTTCTAACCCAAATTCCGTGTCTCTTCCTTCTATGGCTTTAGCTACTTTCATCTCTTACACTGTTAAAAGAGCATGTGGTGGCAGCAGATTTCTAACAGAGAGAATAGAGTACTACCTCCGTTTCTCTCAAATTCTAGTTATTTCCTCCTTTTTTATTTGTTTCTTGTACTCTTATATTTTTGTCGACTCCGAGTTTGTCTGAGGGAATAGACAATATGACATCATCGGGTGCTCTGTCGACCCTTGGGTGGGACTGGGGAGGTAGCTGCGTTTCAACAACTAAAGTAAGTAAATTTTTATTCAGGTACAGGTACAAATAAATACACTTACTTAAGGTATCATACATAGTAGCATATGTGTAGATTACCTAGGATAACCCAAAAAAAGTCAAAGTGACTTACTTCCATTGGGGTTCTTGTAACAATTGTTGTTTAAACTCTAAAGTTTAAACAGGTAAGTAATTTAACTATGTGAAAATTAGTTACAGTAAAAGGAGATATACTACGGATAATGTAAATTCAGTTATGTACATTAATATTAAAGAGTGGATCAGATTACAGTACATTTATGTTAGATATACAAGAAATCACTCTCTTCTTTTTCTGTAGCTACATTCTTTAGGTACCTCTTGGCTCTCTTCTTGAACTTGCCCATGTTATGGCAGGCCTTGACATGTGCAGGCAGTCTGTTCTACTCCATTTTTGCTGTTTATTAAAATGTTTTTGAAGCCTGACCACTGACTGTGAGTACTGCAAAGTTGTTCTTCCTTACCCTAGTACCATAATTGCTTTGGTTCCCAGCCTTAACAAAATTGGCAGCAAGATATTCTGGACACTGGTTGTGTCCACATGACAGTGGATAAGAGCTTGACATAGGGTCCTGTGAGCCCCAGTAGGTAGACACTGTGCTTGTCTGCAGAGGAACTCTAACCTGGCGTTCGCTTTCATTACTACACTGTTCCTTATTAGTTCTTCTGACATGTTTGGGTCAAAGGGGATTCCCAAATATTTCACTGCAGATACTGTAATGATGGGTTCTCCATTACACTGAACATTAATATTATATACCTTTTTTAGTTTATGTTTCGTTCCTGAGAGTATGGGTTCTGTTTTCCCGAGGTGTAATGATAATTTGTTCTCTACTAACCATTTGCTACAGGACTCTAGTTCTAGTGATAGTTCATTAGAGAGATATTGTGGGTCTTTACCTGACACTAACAGAGCAGTGTCATCTGCATACAAAAGAAGCTTATACCTGACACTGACGGGCATGTCATTTACATAACATAGAAAAAGTAAAGGACCCAGAATATTACCATGAGGAACCCCACATGTTATCGGCAGGGGTTCTGATTATGTGTTATTGATTTTGATAAATTGTTTCCTGTTGCTCAGGTAAGACTTGAACCAGTCTACTGAACCTATGGCGATAGCTTGTAGTTTCTTACATAATATATTGTGGTTGACCGTATCGATGGCCTTTTGCATATCTAAAGTTACCATACCAATGACGTTCCATAGAGACATTTCAATTCCTAGGTAGTCCATCAGATTAATGAAGGTGTCGGTCGAATAAGATCAACTAAAACCTGACTGGTTACCTGACTGGAGGGACTGGTCCCTATTATGCACACAGAAAGTAAAAGACTTGGCAGACGGTGCAACGTACCCCCAGTGAAAAGTAGGGGCGCCACTGGTACACTAAGAAACAACACAATAAGTGTCCGGGGCCCAAGACTGTTCAACAGCCTCTCACAAGCCATAAGGGGCATTACCAGTAGACCTCTGGTTGCCAGATCAGCCGGGCTGTGGTTCGTACGTTGGACTACGTGTAGCCAGCAGTAACAGCCTCGTTGATCAGGCCCTGATCCACCGGGAGGCCTGGTCATAGACCGGGCCGCGGGGACGTTGATCCCCGGAATACCCTCCAGGTAGACTCCAGGTAGGATACTTAACTGACACTACACCGCCTTCTCTAGAATTTTGATATCACACTGAGTATACTAACAGGCCTATGATTGCTGACATCAGACCAACTCTTTTCTTGAAGATAGGAGTAACTCTGGCCTCTGGAACTGTACTTGTGATGATGGACAAATTTATTATGTGCAATGGGAATTGGCGATTTAGAGGAGCCATGTTTTAGGAACTTAGATGGGATGTTATCTGGACTGGTGCTCTTAGTTGGATTTAATTTACTTAGTTCTTTTCGTACGAAGTCATAAGATACACCTACCAGTTGGCAACTGTTCGGTGTGACGCCACTATTAGTGTAGTATGTTTTAAACTTATCAGAGTCTGTGTTAAAGGTATTTGATGCAACCGGCAGTTTACTTATAATTTTCGATTTTTGAGCAATAGTGCCTTACCTTTGCTTCTTTCATGAGCCTCTGTACTCTGTTCCTCACCCTTTGGAATTCATTTAGCGCTGCAATATCCTGTCTCTTTGCCTTAAATCATTTTAGCAACTGGTGCCTGATTTTCATGTTATCTAATATCTCAGTAGTCATCCAGGGTTCAGTTCTTCGCTTAATCCTAACAACCTTAACTGGTTCACTATTATCAAGAATGGCAGTAAACATTGTTTTGAATTTCTCCCAGGCATCATTTAGGTCCGTGCAACTTGTTATCACTATCCTGTCACAAGTTTGTAACCTATTTAATAGTATTCCTTTGTCGTACTTTTTAGTTGACCTCATTTTTATTGTCCTGTGTAGGCCTATCCGTTCCCTAATGATCTTCCTGGTGCAATAAAAGATGAAATGATGACTAGGACCTGTGGTGATGACGCCTGACTGGTTAATTCTATCAGTGTGGTTACAAAGTAAGTTTTTTTATATATATTTATTAAAACATATAAGCAAAACAGAGACATATGGAAATTTTGGCCCAAGAGCCAACAACAAAATTTTCCTATACCCAATTACTCGAAGTAAACAGCAAACAAACCCTGTGGAGAAAATTCTCCAAGAGAGAGGGGGGGGGGTAACAGCCCTTTCTGCCCTTTCAAGGGCCTAGCCCTTTCCGGCCCTTAGAAAGGGCCAGACGAGGCGTGTCTGGCTTTCTGGTCAACAGTTTAATTCATAACATATGTATGGACCAGGAAGTAGTACGTCACGTCTAGCTGACCAGGGTTGCAACGAATGTATATGAGTGATTGAAACCTTTGATATAAATGTGACTCTTGACCTTAGCAGGAAAGTTCTAGAAACTGCTGTATTAGTTTCTACTCTTGACTTTACAATCTTGTGATCCAGTGATCGAAGTATTTACAGAACACAAGCATTTGAATTGCAACTTGTTGCAGTGTTTTGCAAGTATTGAAATATTGCTGAGGTCAGCGATGCCAAACCCGCTGAGCTGCGGGATGCAGGAGTGCGGTAGATTGAACTTATAAACCCACGAGGAAAGACTTATACGTAGTGCGAGGATAAAACCTAACAAAGGAAATCGTGCGCGTCCGTTATCCTATTCAATCTCCACTATCGTCGGGAAATCGGATAAGAACTCTGTTCCAGTGCGTTTAGTGATTAAAATCGCGGTATATTCAGAAGAGTGCGCAGCTTTTTACTACTGCACAAAGACTGAAATTGAAGAATGTAAAGGGACAATGAGTGCTTAGTCTAACACGGCAGTAACTCTTCAGCAGCGTTCTTCAATCAAGACAGCGATATCCGGGTGTGAATTAAGGGTTCGTGACAAATACCCAGGTAAGTCTGCTCAGACATGTTTATGTTCATAAAACTGTGCAGTTGGGAACATTATCATAATCTAGGCAGATTTATCAGTCACCCGGTGACTCGTGGGCGATCCGCCCAAACACCGTGAGTAAACCGCCGTTCAGTCCATTTAATGACTGATTATATGGCATACGCTCCTTTGGGGCAATAATATAAGTCTCATGTGTGATTTTACACCCATACAGCCCTGTGGGGGATGTGAACGTCTGCATCAACCATCGGTTACTTGGACGGCTGGGTAATCGTGAATGCATCTACAAGCTAAGTATAGCAACTTTAACAGTCCACTTTATCGTAGGGGTACATTACCCACAAACCCATAGCAACAAAATACTAACACTTGAACATTGAGCCTCTACAGATAAGGCTACACAACCCTATTATAATATAATTGTTTTTAAACAAAATATATAATACATATATTATTACACCATGTAAGGCAACACTTTAACATACTAATTAGTTACCATTGATATATATCATGGAAAGACAAACAATGGATCCATCATCCTGAAAATACAACGTACAGCGGCATGGTGAACTAATAGCCTGCTGAGAGACCCCCCCTTCCTTTTCCCCATAGACATTTAAGAATAATAATATACTTCTAACACACAATTCAAGACAATTCTAGACAAATCCCTGTCCGCCCATGTTAATTTGATCTGTCATATGTCCCAAGATAACATTAATCCATCCACATAGGATGAGAATATGCCTCACTAAAGACGGATTCCCCCTTGAAAACAACCCAATTATACATACAAAGCATATGTACATCATGAAACACACAACCTAACTGACAAAATATGTGGATAAACATATTTCGTTGATATCGTAATATATTGATACAGTGAACCCTCGGTTAACGAATACCTCGGAAATCGTACAATTATGTAAGTATAATATTTTAAGTGCTTGTGGAAGTGTATTTTTGGGGATCTGAAATAGACTAACCTACGTGACATTATTTCTTAAGGATGTAAATTCGTTCGGTAATGGCACTTGAGCAGACTTCTGGGAGGAAGTTTTTTCGTTAACCGAACCACAAATGTTGGGACTTTATATCGCGATTAAACCATATGTACAATACGGTGACATATAAAAACTTGAGTGCCAAGGTTCTCATAACAAGCAGTATATCCCTATATCTCTTAGGTACTAGTGAACACAACATACATACTGTTAATGACATTCAATTGACCATGGATATATCTCACCAAAAGTAGCAAGGTACTATGAATTAATCAGGCACAAAAGGGCTCTAAACAACCATTACTATACAGAGGAGCTAAATAATACACACATAGTATAGAAATTCAGTTATACATAGAACCACTTCAAAAGGCGTTTCGCATGTACATAACCCATTTCATAACATCATAACAGCATAACCAACTTCCTTTGACATCAAAAATTCCGGGAAGGACTTGAATAAATTTTGCTGCTGATATCTACAACTTACACACACAGCATGACAATCAAAATTCACAATATGAACCATAAATGGCCATTAAACACGTACCTGTATCAACAATTAAAGTACAGGCTAAGGCCAAAATCTCCTCCGATCCACAGAGACAAGCCCCAGATGCGTTTCCCGACATAATCCCCTCACTCATTCACAGGCAATCTCACACATAACCTCCCCGTCATGAGTACAGTTTTATTGTCATCCGTCACCCGAAACCCTTCCAACTCTACGCATGCACAACCACCTGTCAACCTTACCAAGTTGTATCTGCACAACCAACATTCGCCAACCCCAACCCCACAAACACATTATACTCTAATTCCCTATTGCTCAGAGGATCCAGTCCTCACTTACCATTACCGCAACCCCAATAATTTCTCCACTGTTATGTCCCGGTACACCTCAGGGAACTCCTTTACCCCCGCCCTCCCATATATCTCACTATTTCGTTTTGCCGTTCTGTAAAAGCTCGCTGCCAAGGCCCTGATCCTGATATCTCCTCTTACCCCTCGCATGGACCAGGTAGTATGTATATAATCAGCAACCAGATACATTAATGCTCTCCTCACATCGCTGCGGACGCCCACTATATCAAGACTCAGGACCAGCAAAGTCATCAACCCCCCCCCAATCATGCGAATCACCCTACTAAACCATAACCTCAAATGACTCAGCTCCTCACAAAAGTAAACCGCATGATATGCGGTATCGCTACCCCCACACCACTCACACGCCCCCTTCCCTATCAACCCCATATTAAACAGCACGACCCTTGATGCTAGTATCCCATGTAAAAATCTGTACACCGTGACCCTTACCTGTGATGACAAGCGCAACTTACTAAAAGTAAAAAATCTGGGCCAGATGGTGCTGGTCCAAACACTCCCCCAATCATACATAGGGAACACTGCCTCTCCCAACACTGGGTCCGAACTCCTCCCTTCCCCTCTCCCTACCCTTGCCAAGCGTCCCACCTTTACTCTAGACGGTTCCCTCACAGTCATCAGCACACGCAACATATCCTCACACAACCACAACTCTTTTCCACTCCACCACCTGCGTGTCTCTTTCATAACCATCCCTACCCTTCTACCACCCACCCCAGCCTCCCCTATATACCTCTGCTTTACATACATCCCCATTATCTTGCTTTGTAACAACAATAACCCATGCTACCTGCATGCTGTGGTGCCATCACCACCTCCTTGGATAACCAATGCTTGCCATATCCCCATATATACCTAATAACTCTTTTTTGCAGCAGAAGCACATCCTTCTCCACCAACAGACACATGATAGCCACATGCCACAATTTACTGTATACCAATATGTTTACAACCAAGACACTTTGCAAAAGCGTGACATTCCCAGGCTTCCAACCATGCATCCTTCTCATCACTGCCCCCACAACTGCCTCTGTATTCAGTTCTCTTGCTCTTCTCAAATTAGCACAGTACACCACACTGCATATCTTCAAAGTATCTACTATCGGCCATCCATACTCCTCTCCCAAGGCCCCTCCTACCCATGACCCCACCTCCAACAATTTGGACTTTGCTCTATTTACACTCAATCCAGTTGCCCTACCAAACACTCCTATTATTGAACCTACATTTCCCAGCCCCTCCTCACTTCCTACAAGGATTGTGGTATCATTTACATAACCTATTATCCCCATCTCACAACTGCACCCCCTCTCCCCCTCCCTGACTCCCTCCCATACCAGCCTGTAAAAGGGGTCCTGCACACACGCAAACAGGATTTGCGACAAGAGACAACCCTGTCACACACCCTGTCCCATATTCACCTCCCCACCAATCTTACCATTCACCTGAACATGCACACATGCACCCTTATACAAAGTTTCAACCCACTTAATAATCCCCTCACTAAAACCCTGCCTCTCCATAACCTCCACTAGCATACCTCTTTCCACACTATCATATGCACCTTTCCAATCAACCGCTAGAACACCTCCTCCCTCCACATTCTCAATAAAGTCCCTGATCCTAGTATGACTCATCCACATACATCTACCTGGGCTCCCATGTTGACCTGACTCTATCAATCCCCCTAAGACCCTTTTTATTCTATTTGCTAATATGCGTGCAAAGCTCTTATAATCAGCGCATAAGAGAGAGATCACATGATAATTCTTAATAGTTGCCGCATCCCCTCCCTTGGGCACTAACACCACAATCCCTATTTGCTGATCTCCCCCCATGTTTCCCTCCATTTTCATCCGATTAAACACCTCCGTAAAGCATTCTCTCATGACGTTCAAATGCCGAATGTAAAAATCACTGGGGATCCCATCAATACCCGGCGCTTTCCTTACTTGCATCCCATGAATGGCCTCCCAAACTTCCTCCTCAGTTATCACATCATCCATACGGTGCCTATCCTCCTCCCTCATTCTGTTCCTTATACCCTCCAAAACTGCCTCCCGGGTCCCTTCATTTCCCTCTCTACCAGGCAAATACCCTCAAACCACTTATCAACATGGCAACCAATACTTTCAGTCGATCAAAGAATCTGCCCCAATTTATAATCCCCTAACTCTTCATGCACTCTTATCGACATTATTGTCATATCATTCTGCTGCTTCTGGAATTTATGCAAAACAGTCACAGATGATCTATTACCCCACTGTTGCATGCAAAGAGTATGTAACCTTTATTCGGAGCATGTTAAACACACCCACATAGGCTCCCCTCCAACCAGCAAACCATCGTTAAGGGTTTTGCGATGGGGCCCCATCATCAAATCAATGACTCAGTTCAGCCAATTAAAATGCGAGTTTAACAATGACAAAAGTGACGTGGATGCCACTCGCGGTTTGTCATTGGAATTCCTGCATAGAGCTGGTTGTGAAAAGTTGTCTGTCTTTTGGCTGCTGTTTAGCCTAGACAACCGTGGCATGCACTAAATACTACTCCTTTGTATATAGGAATATGTGTAAAAACCCCTTTTTCTATTTATTGGTAAAGGGAAAAAGGTCTTTATATTCATAACTGATTGGTAAAGGGAAAAACAAATTCAAAGCATTTTCACGGTTTCTTTGCCCCAAGCCCCCTTTACACTCAGGTTAACAGGCCATTGAACCTGAGGTTGTAATATGGGTAGCCTGTCCCGGAGCTGTTTGGGATTAGAGCGGGTTGAGCCTGAGTTGAAGTTCGCACAGGAGCTAGTCTTTATCTAGATAGCTTTTATCTGGCATTGCGTACGCTTTTCCCGCTTCAAGAATTTTTTGTGTCATTTTGCATTCCCTATGGCAGCCTCATTTTGGGGATCTGCACTTTGATTTGTTATTGCGTGTCATTTCTATTGATGTGTGTGCATATTGGCTTTGCTATTTCGGGCAGCTCTGCTATCGATGAGTATACTGAATTGTACCGGATAGGGTACAGCGTGTTAAGTTGGGGGTTTAAAGCCACCCATTCGTGTCAGAGTTGTGTCTGGTTAACTCCCCAAAGTTGCCCAAACTCTCTACAGCATTGTTTGGGGCGCTCGTTTTATTGGTGTTGAATACCAGCGCCCTTCGTCGCAGCTGCATGATATTATAAGGGGTAAACTACAAACTGAAACTATGGGATATCAGTCTCATGTTTTTTTCTCGGAGCTGTTTAAACCCTAGGTCACCATTTAAGGGTTTTTACAAAATGGGGCGACAAAACTCCCGAGCAAAAACCCGCAAGTCACAGGTGTGGGGGTTTTCGACAGGTGAGTCTGGTTCATTGGCGCTTGAAAGCCCGACTCACTCTTTAACAAACTAAGAACAGCATGCATTTGCTAAGGAGGAGTTTGATAGAGAGAAGGGA
>WNWK01030622.1:0-23361 GCA_009830355.1 Cherax destructor
AAACAAAACCTACTTGTATATGCCCCCATGTTCCACAACACGCACAACCCGTCCCCCACCGCCCCAATCCCATGCCAACAACGTAAAAGGACTGATCTCCCGTATGCCTACTACAACCCCACCTTTGAACTTGTCCGAGTTCCCCACATAACATGTATACCCTCGCACTCGCAACTCACTTCCACACCTAAAATTATGTTCTTGCATAAAGAACACATCTACATCCAAACGTCTTAGTGATACCTCCACCCATCGTCTCTTGACCTCTGAACGGAGGCCATTAACATTTATTGTAATGCACTTGAAGACAGTGGTGGGGTTTTATCATTTCTCTTCCCAGTTGCTGACAAACCTGACTTGGACTTACCGCTACTACTTCTAAAGGACTTCCCACCACTCCCACCTAACTTACCTAAGGGAGCACCCTTGTCACTTTTGGCTACATCTGCCCAAACCTTTTTGCTTGTCCTCTGGCCTGGAGTTAGAATGTCATCCTCCACGGGTGTACTTGGCCTCTTACGGGAAGCTCCCTCGTACTCCATACCACCCATATTATCTTCCCTGTGCACCTCCATGTCTGCCTCTATCACAGACTTATGAGGTACACGCCTTCCCTCTGCACCCACACTACTCACAAGTACAGTCTCGACCACCGGTGAAATCACCGGCGTGGATACGAAATCCACTGGCGTCGGGCTGTCAAGGAGCCTCTGAATTTCATCAAAACCAGGCAACTCTATGGACGGGCTCACCACCTCTTCCACCAGAGGTGACTCACCCGCGGCATCACCATCTTTATCGCCCTCAGATGCTGGTGGCAACGTCAAGACGACTTCCTCTGCAGCCTCCACCACTGCACTCCATTTCCCATTAACAGGTAACTCCTTCAGAACGTCCTCTACCACCGGTATGTCATCCTTCGGTGGGTGAACGCACTCGTCCATCATTACACTAAGTGTCGCTTCAGGTTGTTCCGTCCGCTGCTGCCACCTCCGTCGCTCGCAATTCGCGGCCATATGGCCAGGGCCACCACACAGACGGCACGTCCGTACCTGCCCTGGGTAGGTAACGTAGATTTGCGTCCTGAAATCTTCCATAGTCACATATGATGGAATTGGCTGTCTCAAAGTCATTTTCATGGAAAAAGACCCTTCTAACATCCCAGCATAGATTCCTTGGGACCATCGCCCCACATTGACAGCATGTATAGTCCCGTAACTTCCAAATACACGTCGTACATCAGCTTCGTCGGCTTCAAATGGGATGTTGCGAAGACGAATCCATGAGTAATGTGTAGAAACGTCGCGAAGTCGCACCTCCAAGCTATTGTTAACAACAATAGGCCGTTCTTGATATGTGTCAACGACCCTTTCATAGACTGCAGGTGACACAAATTTCACAAAGATTCTCGCATTACCATTCAGTGACACGCCGTACAAATCTTCGGTAGGTATCTTGAGAGTATCCCGAATGATGAGTGGTAAAACGACGTCGGCATTGCTTGGATAAACGGCTCTTTTTAACAATTCCAAGCAGACGGTGTTGACTCTCCTCCTGTAGTTCGCCATTTTGTAGAAAACAAAGCTTCACCAACCGGTCACCAGGGGTCACTTGACGCGCACCTGGGACACCCTCACTCTGTCAAGGTTGGGAAGCCTTGTCTCCTAGTATTACTGTCTCGTCATTGTTATCAAGTCCTGACAAGACTCGGAAAGTCCTCTAAGAACTGGTCATGGGTGGGAGGGCGGTAACTAGTTCCTACTAAGATGGGTTTGGTCTTGGGAAGCAGCACTTCAAACCATAGAATCTCCAGTTTATTGTCATTTAAATCAGGTCTTGGATTATAGGCTAAGTCGTTCACGTGAGCCCGGCACATCCTGTGCCATCGCTGACATCTGGACTGAGAGGGGAAAAATACCCTCTACAGTTGGGGTGGTGCTGGGAGTTGGGTGAGTGAGGCGCAGGGGTGAGGTGTTATGAGAGGGTCTCTGTTTACCACACACTGGGAAGACCGGGGAGGGGTACCCAACACCCGGCCCCCTCCCCCCCGGAGACGTGAACGGGGGGGTGGAGGCACAGTCTGCTCCCCCTGACTTGGGACTCTTTCGCCCCAACCCTCACAAACTGCACAAAACTTTCACTGTTTACGCTGAAACGATGCACTGGGATGTCCTCTCGCTGCTCTGGAATCTTCCCAGACCATTCACACAGTCGTGACCTGGTCAGCCTCTTTGATCAGGAGCTATCCTTGAAAATCCCGGAGCTAGTCCGCCAAACCGCCCTGCTGCGTCGGCTGGGAGTGTTAGCTGTTTCCTCAATATTACTACGATAATTTATTTTATCATTAATAAAGTTGAGAAGTATTCTCCTATTCGGTTTATGGCCCTTAAACCTTCTCATTGCTAAACATTAGTCATGCAGTAGTGACGTAACTGGAGTTTACTCCCCCCATCCCCCCGCCCTTGATTTCATGGGGGTGACACCAAAGGTGACACCAGCCCTAAGATAAGATAAGATAAGATAAGATTTCTTCGGATTTTTAACCCCGGAGGGTTAGCCACCCAGGATAACCCAAGAAAGTCAGTGCGTCATCGAGGACTGTCTGTCTTATTTCCATTGGGGTCCTTAATCTTGTCCCCCAGGATGCGACCCACACCAGTCGACTAACAACCCAGGTACCTATTTGCTGCTAGGTGAACATGACAACAGGTGTAAGGAAACACGTCGAAATGTTTCCACCCGCCGGGAATCGAACCCGGGCCCTCTGTGTGTGAAGCGAGAGCTCAAGCCACCAGACCACCGGGCCACTGCTTATTTATCCTCTTTTTCTTAAAATATGTGTTACCTATAACTAAACCCCTTTCTATACACAGTTCATTCAAATACTTCCCATTATCATTTACACCTGGTACCCCAAACTTACCTACCACACCCTCTCTAAACGCTTCTCCTACATTAGCATTTAGGTCCCCTACCACGATTACTCTCTCACTTGCCTCAAAAGTTCCCACACACTCGCTTAACATCTCCCAAAATCTCTCTCTCTCTCCTCTACACTCCTCTCTTCTCCAGGTGCATACACGCTTATTATGACCTACTTTTAACAGTTAGTTTGATATCTTTATTATGCACCCCATACCCATCCTGTGGGCGGTAGTCAAAAGATTACAGAGGTACATAATGGGTCCAGGGACTGGACCTCAAAGTTTGATAGCTGAGCAAGTTACAAAGGTAATGAACTCAGATGGTCACAATCATGACAAGTTACAAAGGTATTTGCAGATTACAGAGGTATATATAGGCTCCAGAGACTGGGCCCCAAAGTTTTGATAGCTGAACAAGGTACAATGGTAATTAATTCACTAGTTACAAGGTAATGAATCATGTAAGTACATGGTTGCACTCATGAACAAATTATAAAGCAATGAGCAATCTATTAGTCTACACCCAGCCACAACTGTAATGAGTTATTGGTGCAAATTTTAATTGTTGGGTCACACACACACACACACATATACACATACATATATACACAGGAGCTGAGTCTCGACCCCTGCAACCACAATTAGGTGAGTACACACACATACACACACATACATGTATATACATACACACATACACATACACACATGTACATACACACACACACACACACACACGTGTCAATGCTATATTTACAGGGAGCAAAGTCAGGGTATTTTTCCAGAATGGTCTGTAATATACCACTGTGGATAAAATACTTTGACATATCTTGAACATTTCTGAATGAGTAGTCTCTGAATTCATTAATTTTATCGCACTCCAGTACATAATGACGCAGGGTGTGACAATAATCCAACTGGCAAAGTTTACATCTTGTTTGGTCTACATCTGGTGGTGGTGATTTAACCTGCCAAAGATATTTGTAACCCAGCCGGAGGCGGGCGGTAGTGACATCCAAGAGTCTGCTTATTTTGTTGGATGCACCATAGACATGTGGCTCCTCCTGCATGATAGAATGATGATAGATGGACTGACTGGTGTCAAACTCCCTGAGTCTTAAGTCAATCAAATTCAGTTGAAGTTCTTTTCGTATTATTGTTCTCAAACTGCTAACTGACAAGCCAAGATTGTAATCTATCCCTTCTTTGAAAGCATAAAACTTAGCCAATTTATCAATTCTATCATGCATCTGAAGACCAATGTGAGATGGAATCCACAGCATGTGCACTCTGACTCTACTATCCAGAATCCTACCATACCTGTGCCTGGCTTCTGACACGAGCATCCGACCCTTATTTAATCCACATAATCCTTGAATTTATACATTTATATTCCCTCTTCTTCCTTCCATAACTGATCCTTCAACATTATTGCTAGTTAGTTTAATATCTTTATTATGCACCCCATACCCATCCTGTGGGCGGTAGTTAAAAGATTACAGAGGTACATAATTGGTCCAGAGACTGTACTCCAAAGTTTTGATAGCTGAACAAGTTACAGCGGTAATGAACTAGATCTGGTCACAATCATGACAAGTTGCAAAGGTAGAGCTGGTCACACTAATGACAAGTTACAAAGGTAATGAACTAGAGTTGGTCACAATCATGACAAGTTGCAAAGGTAATGAACTAGAGCTGGTCACAATCATGACAAGTTGCAAAAGTAATGAGCTCCAGGTAGAGCTAGTCACAATCATGACAAGTTGCAAAGGTAATGAGCTACAGGTAGAGCTGGTCACAATCATGACAGTTACAAAGGTAATGAATCAAACACGTCCATACATGGTAAACAAATGACAGAGTAATGAGCAATATTCTAGGGAATGCATCCATTGCCCCAACAATAGATGTTGCAAGGTGCCTGTCCCTCTTCGGCAGGACAGCCAGACAGCCATTGCAAACAGCAGCAGGTTGCACCAGGATCTGCTGCTTGCAGGAGCACCATCGCTAGCACACGAAAATCACTACCTATGAAAGCAAAAGACTCGGCAGGAGATGCAACATTCCCCCGATGAAAAGCAGGGGTGCCACGAGTACACTGAGAGACAACACAATAAGTGTCCGGGGCCCAAGACTGTTCAACTGCCTCCCAGCATATATTAGGGGGATTACCAATAGACCCCTGGCTGTCTTCAAGAAGGCACTGGACAGGTACCTAAAGTCAGTACCTGACCAACAGGGTGCGGCCAGCAGTAACAGCCTGGTTGATCAGACCCTGATCCACCATGAGGCCTTGTCTCAGACCTGGCCGCGGGGGCGTTTACCACCGAAACCCTCTCCAGGTAACTGAAATTCGCCTATCCCCTTCTGCTGTTTCACTTAGGCCAGGACATCCAACTTCTTTCATTCATAACATTACAATCATCTCTTTCTTATCATCCGCACTACATCCACTCAATCCCTCCTTTAAAGTGCAGGCATTGTACTACCCATTTCCAGGACTGAAGTCCAACTAAATTAATTAACTGGCCCGGTGGTCTGGTGGCTTGAGCTCTCGCTTCACACACGGAGGGCCCGGGTTCGATTCCCGGCGGGTGGAAACATTTCGACGTGTTTCCTTACACCTGTTGTCATGTTCACCTAGCAGCAAATAGGTACCTGGGTTGTTAGTCGACTGGTGTGGGTCGCATCCTGGGGGACAAGATTAAGGACCCAATGGAAATAAGACAGACAGTCCTCGATGACGCACTGACTTTCTTGGGTTATCCTGGGTGGCTAACCTCCGGGGTTAAAAATCCGAAGAAATCTTATCTTATCTTATCTTTATCCACGCACATTCAAACATCCCATTGCTCCCGGCACTTAGTAGCTTTACGACACACATAGCTTACGGAGGAAGAATTCTGTTCCACTTCCCCATCCCCAGTAAAGTTCTAGAGGTGGTACCTCTCTATATTTTATTAGAAAAATACATATATATACATGTATATATATATATATATATATATATATATATATATATATATATATATTATATTTTATATATATATACTATATATATATTATATATATATATATATATATATATATATATATATATATATATATATATATATATATATATATATATATTTAGCACGTCGGCCCTCTCCCACCGAGGCAGGGTGACCCAAAAAGAAAGAAAATCCCCAAAAGAAAATACTTTCATCATCATTCAACACTTTCACCTCACTCACACATAATCACTGTTTTTGCAGAGGCGCTAAGATACGACATTTCAGAAAATCCTCCAAACCGCCAATATTTCAATCCCCTCCTTAAAGTGCAGGCATTGTACTACCCATTTCCAGGACTGAAGTCCAACTAAATTAATTAACTGGTTTCTCTGAATCCCTTCACAAAATATTACCCTGCTCACACTCCAACAGCTCGTCAGGTCCCAAAAACCATTTGTCTCCATTCACTCCTATCTAACATGCTTACACATGCTTGCTGGAAGTCCAAGCCCTCACCCACAAAACTTCCTTTACCCCCTCCTCCAACCTTTTAGAGGACGAACCCTACCCCGCCTTCCTTTCCTACAGATTTAGTTTAAGTTTAGTTTAATATATTTATTATGCACCCCATACCCATCATGTGGGCGGTAGTCAAAATATTACAGAGGAACATAATGGGTCCAGGGACTGGGCCCAAGCTGAGCAAGTTACAAAGGTAATGAACTCACAAGTTACAAAGATAATGAATCAGGTAAGTAAGTAAATTTACTTACGTTTATACATGGTTACAATCATGAACAAATTATAAAGTAATGAGCAATTCACTAGTCCACCAGGGCCAGCTCTACCTGGAGCTCATTACCTTTGTAACTTATCATGAGTGTGACCAGCTCTTCCTAGAGCTCATTACCTTTGAAACTTGGTCATAATTGTGACCAGACCTAGTTCATTACCGCTGTAACTTGTTCAGCTATCAAAACTTTGGATTCCAGTCAATGGACCAATTATGTACCTCTGTAATCTTTTGACTACCGCCCACAGGATAGGTATGGGATGCATAATAAAGATATTAAACTAACACCGGTGGCCCAGTGGTCTGGTGGCTAGAGCTCTCGCTTCACACACGGAGGACCCGGGTTCGATTCCCGGTGGGTGGAAACATTTCGACGTGTTTCCTTACGCATGTTGTCATGGTCACCTAGCAGCAAATAGGTACCTGGGGTGTTAGTCGACTGGTGGGTCGCATCCTCGGGGACAAGATTATGGACCTCAATGTTAATAAGACAGACAGTCCTCGATGACGCACTGACTTTCTTGGGTTATCCTGGGTGGCTAACCCTCCGGGGTTAAAAATCAGAAGAAATCTTATCTTATCACACCCGGTCACAACTGTAATGAGTTCTTTGTGCAAATATAAATTGTTGGGTCATATATATATATATACACACACTGCTACAACAACAACACACACACCAGTAGCGATTAGTGAAGAGGCGGGGCCAGGAGCTGAGTCTCGACCCCTGCAACCACAATTAGGTGAGTACAACAGGCCTAGTGTCTATTCGGCATGTGCCTTGGACAAATGATAACTAACAACACACACCACACTATCACACACATACACACACTACTAACCTCATCAAAGGAGAAAGACCTTGGGGTGAGTATAACACCAAGCACGTCTCCGGAAGCACACATCAACCAGATAACCCGGCAGCATATGGGCGACTGGCAAACCTAAGATTAGCGTTCCGTTACCTTAACAAGGAATCGTTCAGGACACTGTATACCGTATACGTCAGGCCCATACTAGAGTATGCAGCACCAGTCTGGAACCCACACCTGGTCAAGCACGTCAAGAAATTAGAGAAAGTGCAAAGGTTTGCACAAGGCTAGTTCCACAACTCAGGGGACTGCCTTATGAAGAAAGGTTGAGGGAAATAGGACTAACAACACTGGAGGACAGAAGGGTTAGAGGAGACATGATAACGACATACAAAATACTGCGGGAATCGACAAGGTAGATAGTGACAGGATGTTCCAGAGAGGAAACACAGAAACAAGGGGACACAACTGGAAGCTGAAGACTCAGATGAGTCAGAGGGATGTTAGGAAGCAATTCTTCAGCCATAGAGTAGTTAGGAAGTGGAATAGTTTAGCGAACGATATAGTGGAGGCGGGAACCATACATAGTTTTAAGACAAGGTATGATAGAGCTCACGGAGCAGGGAGAGCAGAGACCCAGTAGCGGACAGTGCAGAGGCGGGGCCAGGAGCTGAGTCTCGACCCCTGCAACCACAATTAGGTGAGTACAATTAGGTGAGTACACACACACACACAGGAGCCAGGAGCTATGACTCGACCCCTGCAACCACAACTAGGTGAGTACACACATGTGGTAATGCTTTATTTACAGGGAGCAAAGTCAGGGTATTTTTCCAGAATGGTCTGTAAAATGCCACTGTGGATAAAATACTTTGACATATCTTGAACATTTCTGAGTGAGTTGTCTCTGAAATCATTAATTTTATCGCACTCCAGTACATAATGACGCAGGGTGTGACAATAGTCCATCTGGCAAAGTTTACATTTTGTTTGGTCTACATCTTGTAGTGGTGATTTAACCTGCCAAATATACTTATAACTCCCGCCGGAGGCAGGCGGTAGTGACATCCAAGAGTCTGCTTATTTTGTTGGATGCACCATAGACATGTGGCTCCTCCTGCATGACAGAATGATGATATATGGACTGACTGGTGTCAATCTCCCTGAGTCTTAAGTCAATAAAATTCAGTTGAAGTTCTTTCGTATTATTGTTCTCAAACTGCTAACTGATAAGCCAAGATTGTAATCTACCCTTCTTTGAAAGCATACAACTTAGCCAATTTATCAGTTCTATCATGCATCTGAAGACCAATGTGAGATGGAATCCACAGCATGTGCACTCTGACTCTACTATCCACAACCCTACCATACCTGTGTCTGGCTTCTGACACAAGCATGCCACAATCTATACTTAATGAGTTAAAAGCATTTATGGATGACAGAGAATCAGTTACAATTAAAGTGTAAACCTTAGATACATGGACGCATTTGAGTGCAAAGAGTATGGCAAACAGTTCTGTCTGAAGGGTAGAGGCCCAGTTATTGATGCGTGCTCCAATTTCTTTAAGAGAGTCATCACTCTGCATGACAACAGCAGCACTACCAGCTGCACCAGTGGATTGGTGAACAGAACCATCAACGTAAATTTGTGAGAGTGTGCTGTTTTGACTAAATTATCAATACAACTTAAGGCATCATGTTTGGCCTCAAGGCGAAGGTTTGTGTGATTTAAGTAGTAGTTTGGGGAAATGGAGGAATGGTAGTTTAGAATGGGGTAATATTCCATGGAGCGGAGAAGTACCGCTGTTGCCTTACTTGACATAGATCATGTATCTAATTCATGCGGAGGTCAGTTCCAGTTTTTTCGATCCATCTGGAGGGATGTTCACCAGTGCTGAGGAAAGTTTGGAGGGCTTCTGTGCATGGGTTTGAATGGGCTTGCCTGAGCATATTAACCCCAATTAGTATATTTCTTTCAGTAACACGATCTCTGATGCTAGGAATATCAAGTTCTTTCTACATATTTAAAATTTTGGCAGTACGAGGGCATCCTAAAATGATCCTCATTGCTTCGTTCTGCAGTTTTTCCAGCCCTCCAAGCTTCCAGTCAGACACAAGAGCAAGTAGTGGTGCAGCATAATCAACCAATGATCTAATATAAGCAAGATACATCATTTTCACAATTTTAAAATTAGCACTATACCTGGGTGAAACCCTGTTCTCCAAGTCATTCTATTTTGATCCATTCTCTAAATGACCAAATCACCTCAACAACCCTCTTCAGCCCTCTGACAAATATATTTAATAACTCCACACCTCCTAATTTCCACACTCCGAATTTTCTGCATAATATTTACACCACACATTGCCCTTAGACAGGACATCTCCACTGCCTCCAGCCGCCTCCTCGCTGCAGCATTTGCAACCCATGCTTCACACCCATATAAGAGTGTTGGTACCACTATACTTTCGTACATTCCTTCTTTGCCTCCGTAGATAACGTTTTGCCTGCACAGATACCTCAAAGCACCACTCACCTTTTTCCTTCATCAATTCTATGGTTAACTTCATCCTTCATAAACCCATCCGCTGACAAGTCAACTCCCAAATACTATATGAAAACATTTACTTCTTCCATAATCCCTCTCTCCAATGTGATATACAATTTTTCTTTATTTAAATCATTTGATACCCTCATCACCTTACTCTTATCTATGTTCACTTTCACCTTTCTACCTTTACACACCCTCCCCAAACTCATCCACTAACCTTTGCAACTTTTCTTTAGAATCTCCTATAAGCACAGTATCATCAGCAAAAAGTAACTGTGTCAACTCCCATTTTGTACATGATTCCCCATAATTTAATCCTACCCCTCTCCCCAACACCCTAGCATTTACTTCTTTTAAAACCCCATCTATAAATATATTAAACAATCATGGTGACATCACACATCCCTGTCTAAGACCTACTTTTACTGGAAGTAATCTCCCTCTCTCCTACACACCCTAACCTGAGCCTCACTATCCTCATAAAAACTCTTTACAGCATTCAGTAACTTACTACCTATTCCATACACTTGCAACATTTGCCACATTGCTCCCCTATCCACTATCATATGCATTTTCTAAATCCATAAATGCAATGAAAACTTCCCTACCTTTATCTAAATACTGTTCACATAAATGCTTCAATGTAAACACTTGATCTACGCATCCCCTACCCACTCTAAAACCTTGCTCATCTGTGATCCTACTCTCTATCTTACCTTTAATTCTTTCAATAATAACCCTACTGTACACTTTACCTGGTATACTCAGTAAACTTATTTCCCTATAATTTTTACAATCTCTTTTTTCACCCTTCCTTTTATATAAAGGAACTATACACGCTCTCTGCCAATCCCTAGGTACCTTCCACTCTTTCATACATTAATTAAACTAAAACACCAACCACTCCAACACAATATCTCCCCCTGCTTTTAACATTTCTGTCATGATCCCATCAGTTCCTACTGCTTTACCCCCTTTCATTCTATGTAATGCCTCACGCACCACCCCCACACTCACATCCTACTCTTCCTCACTCCTAAAAGATGTTATACCTCCCTGACCAGTGCATGAAATTACCGCCTCCCTTTCTTCATCGACATTTAAAAGTTCCTCAAAATATTCCCGCCATCTACCCAATACCTACAGCTCCCCATCTACTAACTCCCCTACTCTGTTTTTAACTGACAAATCCATTTGTTCCCTAGGCTTTCTTAACTTGTTTATTTCATTCCAAAACTTTTTCTTATTTTCAACAAAATTTCTTGATAGTGCCTCTTCCACTCTTTCATCTGCTCTCCTTTTGCACTCTCTTCACCTTTCTTTTACTTTACATATACTCTGCTCTTCTTACAATACTTCTGTTTTGTAAAAACCTCTCTTCACCTTTCTTTTACTTTCCATATACAGTCATATCTCGGTTAACGATATTAATCCGTCAGAGAGGGCATATCTTTAGCCGAAACAATCGTTAACCGAATCAATTTTCCCCATAAGAAATAATGGAAATAAATTTAATCCATCCAAGACTTCCAAAAGTAGTTAAATAAAATATTTTTTAGAACTTTTTGACATTAAATAATACACAATTTAATGAACAATAAATAAATACAAATGTAAATATTGTACAATAACATGTCACTTACATTTATTGAAGAGTTGTTGATGTGTGGAGGACGGGAGGAGGGGAGAAGGTGGAGTAGTATGCTAGTGTTTGGAAGGGGAATCCCCTTCCATTAACACTGCAGGTACCAAGTTCTTTTCTGGGGTTACTTCCCTTTTTCTTTGAATGCCACTAGGACCAGCTTGAGAGTCACTGGACCTCTTTCTAACAATAAATCTGTCCAGGGAGCTCTGTGTCTGGCGATTCTTTAACACATCCCTGAAATGACACACCACTGTGTCATTGTACAGGTTGCCAGCACGGCCTGCAACAGCATGGTTAGGGTGATATTCATCCATAAAGCCTTGCACATCACTCCATTTGGCACAGATCTCCTTAATCCTTGAAGAAGGCACCTTCTTCCATCTCTGTTCCACCTCCTCCTCCTCCTCTGAACCATTGTCCTGACCTCTGGTCTCTTGTTCCAGTTGCTGTTGAAGCTCTTGCAGATCTTCAGTGGTTAGCTCTTCCTTGTGCTCCTCCACGAACTGTTCCACATCCTCACCACTCACCTCTAACCCCATAGACTTGCCCAATTCCACAATTTCTTCCACAACAGGCTCAGGCTCAGGCTAAGGGTTCTGAGGCTCAGCCCCAAAACCTTCAAAATCCCTCTCTAGGACACAATCTGGCCACAATTTTCTCCAGGCAGAGTTCAAAGTCCTGGTAGTCACTCCCTCCCAAGCCTTACCTATAAGGTTTACATAATGCAGCATATGGAAATGGTTTTTCCAAAAGTCTCTTAGGGTTATATTCATGTTCTGGGTCACATCAAAGCACTTTGAAACATTGCTTTGGTGTAGAGTTTTTAAAGTTGGAAATGACCTGCTGGTACATGGGCTGGAGGAGAGGAGTGGTATTAGGGGGCAAGAACTTCACTTTGATGAATTTAAACTCCTCCACAATTTTCTCTACCAAGTTTGGAGGATGACAAGGAGCATTGTCCATTATCAGAAGGCACTTAAGTGGCAAATTATTGTCCAATAGATATTTCTTCACACTGTGGCCAAACACGCCATTGAACCACTCTAAGAAAATGTCCTTTGTGACCATGCCTTTCTGTTAGATTTCCACATCACACACAAGTTAGACTTGCTGACACCGCATCTGCCAAACACTCGGGATTTTCAAAAGATACACTAGTAAAGGCTTCACTTTGCAATCACCACTGGCATTAGCACAAAGCATCAAAGTTAGCCTGTCTTTCATAGGCTTATGTCCTGGCTGTGCCTTTTCTTCCTGAGTAATGAAGGTCCTGTTGGGCATTTTCTTCCAAAACAGGCCTGTTTCATCACAATTAAACACTTGTTGGGAGGAATTGTTCAGCCTCTATGTACTCCTGGAATTCAGGCACATATTTTTCAGCCGCAATTTTGTCAGAACTGGCTGCCTCACCATGCATCACAACACTATGTATGCCACTCGATTCTTAAATTTGTGAAACCAGCCTCTGCTGGCTTTAAATTCGCCACTTCAGCACTCGTTGCAGGCATTTTCTTAACGAGATCATCATGCAACTGCCTTGCTTTTCACATATTATTGCCTCCAAACAGTATCTCCTGCTACTGTTTCTCGTTGATCCACACCAACAACAACCTTTCCACATCTTCCAGCACTTGTGGTCTCTGTTTTGTGAACACAGATGAACCTTTTGCAACAACAGCTTCCTTGATTTTACTTGTATTTTCTTGGCCACAATGGTAGCGATGGTAGAATAGGCTTTACCATACACCTGGCCAGCTCAGTGATACGCACTCCACTTTCATATTTTTCTATTATCTCCTTCTTCAGTTCTATCGTATTTCTGTTCCTCTTTGCCACAGGCTTACCACTAGGAGCTTCCTTGGACCCATGGTAGCTTATTTAGCAGTTGCAAGCACTAAAAACAGTGGAATAATGACAATATACTGGTATGAATGCATGGGTGGGTGGGTGGTCGCCTCGCTTGTAAACAATAGCACACTGACGCTCCCTGGGGTGCGCGTCAGCTGGGCGCCACGCGGATACGTCCGTACGAATGTCGTACCGAAGCAAACATCGTTACCCCAATCATTTTTTTACGTTATAAATATCGTTACCGAAACTATCGTTAACTGACAGCATCGTTAACCGAGGTATGACTGTACTCTGCTCTTCTTACAACACTTCTGTTTTGTAAAAACCTCTCATAAGCTACCTTTTCTCTTTTATCACACCCTTTGCTTCATCATTCCACCAATCACTCCTCTTCCTCCTGCACCCACCTTCCTATAGCCACAAACTTCTGCCCCATATTCTAATATTGCATTTTTAAAACTATCCCAACCCTCTTCAACCTCCCTTCCCCACTATTCACACTTATATGTCATCCTAACTTTCTCCTCCCTTTGTTTATACACTTTCACCTCTCTCTTACTTGCTGTTGCCATTTTCCTTATGTCCCATCTACGTAAATATATACACACTAGGGATGTATCGGATATCCGTATCCGCATCCCGGAACATCCGCACAAATTCTTACATCCATTTTTTCTAAACGAGACATCCACAGCCGCATCCGTATTTTTCCTAAATGAGACATCCGCAATCACGATTAAATAAATATCCGTATCTGCATCCGCGCCAAACAAAGCGGATGTGGCGGATATTATAACCTAAATTACAGAGCTTGCATGTTTGTTTCCCACAAGCTTGTTCTTATGCTTTACAAATTATCATTGCAGCTTCAAATATTATAACTTAATGACCTGTGCAGAGAGAGAGAGAACATAAGAAAGAAGGAACACTGCAGCAGGCCTGTTGGCCCATACTAGGCGGGTCCTTCACAATCCACCCCACTAATAGAATATTTGCCCAACCAAATTTTCAATGCTACGCAAGAAATAAGCTTTGATAATTCTATTTACTCATGTGCAAGTCCCACTCAAACCCAACCCCTCTCACTCATGAATTTATCCAACCTTTATTTAAAACTACCCAAGGTGCTAGCTTCAATAACCCTACTAGGCTGATAAATTACACACATATGCATTGAAAATTAGGTTGAGCAAATATTCTGTTAGTGGGATGGATTGTGAAGGACCTGCCTAGTATGGGCCAACAGGCCTGCTGCAGTGTTCCTCCTTTCATATGTTCTTATACAGTGGACCCCGAGTTTCGTAAAACTTCACTCCTGAAGTCTGCTCAAGTGCCATTACGAACGAATTTACTCCCTTAAGGAAAAATGTCACGTAGGTTAGTCTATTTCAGACCCCAAAATACACTTCCACAAGCACTTACAATATTATACTTACATAAATGTATGATTTCCGGGGTTCTTAAACTCGGGGTCCACTGTATATCTTTGAGGAAACGCTTCACCACACAGAGGCTTCATCAGTCCATACAAAAGAGAATCGTGAAGAACAGGAGAGTTTTAGGTAATCAGTCCCTCAGCCTGGAGTTACTGTCTGACACAGCAACATCTTGGTATCTTAATACAGGGAATTCTTCACTTGCCTAACCCTTGGCCACCACCTACTTCCAAGTGAAGACAGCTTGCAGTGGTGGAAGAGAATGAAGGGAGTACCCTGATTTGGCGAAGATTGCTTTCCAGTATCTGTGTTCCCCACCAAGCAGTGTTCCTAGTGAGCAGTTGTTCAGTGTTGCCCACCAAGCAGTGTTCCTAGTGAGCAGTTGTTCAGTGTTGCCCACCAAGCAGTGTTCCTAGTGAGTAGTTGTTCAGTGTTGCCCACCAAGCAGTGTTCCTAGTGAGCAGTTGTTCAGTGTTGCCCACCAAGCAGTGTTCCTAGTGAGCAGTTGTTCAGTGTTGCCCACCAAGCAGTGTTCCTAGTGAGCAGTTGTTCATTGCTGCTGGCCTCATTTATGACAACAAACGAAAACGACTTCTGGCAGAAAATGCAGAGAAACTGTTATTCTTGAAGAAAAACCTTCCGATTATAAACTTTAAGTATTAAGCAAATGTCAATTGATTATGTAATAAAAGTATTATGTAATAAAAGTACAGTGGTACCTCGACTTACAATATTTTTTCATTCCAGAATGCTGTTCAAGTGTCATTACCAAACAAATTTATCTCCTTAAGAAATGTTGTAAAATAGACTAGTCCTTTTAGACCCCCAAAATTACACTTACAAAAGCATTTAAAAAAATAAACTTACATACAAGGGTGAGTTTGGGGACCATCGTAAGTCGAGGTACCACTGTATTATGTATTAAAAGTATTATGTAATAAAAGTATTATGTAATAAAAGTACAGTGGTACCTCGAGTTACGATGGTCCCCAAAATCGCCCTTTATGTAAGTTTATTTTTTAAATGCTTTTGTAAGTGTAATTTTGGGCGTCCTAAAAGGACTAGTCTATTTTACATCATTCCTTATGGGGATAAATTGTTGTAATGGCACTTGAACAGGATTCTGGAATGAAAAAATATCTTAAGTCGAGGTACCACTGTATTATGAAATAAAAGTATTATGTATTAAAAGTATTATGTAATAAAATTATTATAAATAAAAGTATTGTGTAATAAAAGCATTATGTATTAAAAGTATTATGTAATAAAAGTATTTGCCATGTGGTATAAAAACAAAAATCTGGTGTTTTATGACTGTCCTGCAAAATCCGCATCCGCATCCGCCAGGATGTCAAGATGTGACATCCGTAATCCGCATCCACATTTTACTGTAAACAGATATCCGATCCGCATTTTACTGAAAGCAGATATCCGCATCCGCATTTTACTGTAAGCAGATATCCGCATCCGCAAAATAAGTAAGACATCCGTATACACATCCGCATACCAGATATCTAAATTTTCACATCCGATACATCCCTAATACACACACCGCTAAGTACAGTGTAAGACTGATGTATTGACATTCATGAGGAGAGGGAACCCTCAGACTACAACTATGACATTCATGGGGGTAAGGGGACACTAAGTGACTACAGGTAGTCATCAGCGTATCTTTACCACTGGACCTACATCACTAAACACATCACATTATGATAAAACATGTGTCAGTTTATTTCCTGAGACACTAATGACTGACCAGAACAAGAGGAAAATTATTATTGTCCATTACAGTACAAGCAGAGCACTATTACTGTTATTCTTGGGAAAGAGGGAAAGGAGGCTAAATTCATAGGGAGTTATACAGTGCCTGGGGTAATGGAAGGCTTTCAGGCTCGATTCAAAGAATTGGAGCATGGGTCCAGTTCCTCAAATCAAGAGCCCTCACCAGCATCAAGGAACCTCTTAAGGATGAACTTTTATTGTTATACACTCAAAACTCAGTGCTAAACCCACAAGGGTCATACAGTGCTGTCCTGTCTTAATGATAAGTTAGGTACATGAATTAATTCAAGGAACCATTGCCTCTCTAGTAGTAAATGAGACTTGAGGAAGGATGGCACAAGAACAGGGACAATAATGGATGAAAGACAACATTTCAGGATTTGTTTAGCATAATGAAATGTTGTCAGGACCACATTAACATTAGGTGTTTCTTTAACAGTTGCTTTGAAATGGTTAGCAGACTGGGAGCATCTGAAATCATCAGGCAGTTTCAGATTTTAGGTCCTTTTATCCACACTTGAGTTAGACATGTGGAATATAAAGATTTTTGTCTGATATTATGCCTGTCAGTTCTGTTGCATCCTTCAAGATTTTCAAAGCTGGATTGATATTAGAATTGATTGCCCTGTATAAATAGTATGCACAGTAGTATGAGTGAATTTTATGTATATTAAGTAAGTTTAGGCTTTTGATGAGTGGGGGAGTGTTCTGTCTGGTACTAGACTGGGTGATCATTCGTACAGCTGCTTTTTGTTGAGTTATTACTGACTTTAGGTGATTTGCTGTTGTGGATCACCAAGCCCAAATGGCATACGTGAGGAATGGGTAGATTTGAGAATAGTATAATGTAAGTAGCGCTGTTTGAGGTACATAGTAACCTATCTTAGAAGATACCAACAGATTTGGATAGGTTTTTTGTGCTGAGTGTGGGTGTTGAATTTAAAGTTGCTGTCAAGGAACAGAGCTAACAATTTTCCTTCATTTTGTCTTGCAATGGGAGAACCAGTCATAACATTTAGTAGGACATTTGTAGATCTGTTCCCAAACATCATGTAGAACATCTTGTCAATGTTAAGAGCGAGTCTGCTAGTAGTTATCCAGATAGATATCTTTATGAGCTTCTCATTAACAGTGTTATTGAGAGAGGTCAAATTTGGGTGATGATGACAAAAGTTGTGTCATCTGCAAACAGAAGAGGTATAAGTTGTTGGGTATGCATTTGGAAGATCATCTATGTTTTTTTTAACAAACTGGTCCTCTCTCACCAAAGTTGGGTGACAAAACACATAAAAAAAAAAAAATCATTCACTCCATCACTGTCTTGCCAAAGGGTGCAATACTACAGTTCAAAACTGCAGATATCTCCACTCCTCCTTCATCTATGTACGTATATAAGGAAAAGCAAGGGCACCCTATGTTGATGAAGTTATGCCTTGATGGAAACTTATTGGTCTGTTGTTAGGGTAGGACCGTAGATATGCAAGTCCATGACCTCTGATACCATAATGTTGAAGTTTAAGGTGCAGTACATTGTGATCTACTGTATCGAATGCTTTCCTAAGGGTTATAAAGAGGCCTAGTGGATATCCATTGTTCTCAAGAACTGCATAAATGAAGTCTAGCATTTTTATACTTGCAGTGTTTTTTTATTTGGTCTGAAACCAAAATGGCAGGAGCTATGTTGAGTGACACTAGAAATAGTATATTCTCTTATGGATTAATTTTTCAAAGATTTAGGATAACAATGGCAGGTCAGATATAATTCTGTAGTTATTCATGTTAGCTGTGTCTCTTCCTTTGTGTATTGAACTAACCCTTGCTATCTCATGGAACCATCCACCAACAAGTCCACTCCAAAATATCTGAATACATTTACTGCCTCCATACTCCCATTATGGCTTTAAACCACAATGAAAACTTGTGTAGTATTTCACATATTTTATTATATTTTGCTTGAAATCCATTTTATGTCTAAATGATATTTGAAAAGGCAATAAGACAGATTGTTTATTTTATATAAAAACACTATAAAATGACTAATTACATACAGTATCGCCAAGAGACATAAAAACCTGAGTGTTTTTACATACACAATAAACTTAAAATATACAATTTACAACAATTGTATATTACATAACTATATAAATTCACAGCACAGTTTTTTTTCTTAACCCTTTGACTGTCGGAGGCCCCATTCTGAAACTGTCATTCTATGTCGGAAAATTTTGGAAAAAAAAACAAAATTATTTTTTCGTATGAAATGATAGAGAATCATTTCCCGATGGTAATGATACCAAAAGTATGAAATTTGATTGAAAACTTACGGAATTACGCTCTTGCAAAGTTAGCGATGTCAGTGATATATACGCATCGGCGATTTCAGCCGTCTTTGTGCCTATTTTCGGCCAATTCCATTGGGACAGTCGACCAAACTCATAGCTATTTCTTTAGAACTCCATTTGTTCTATCGATTGAGTACAAGAAATCACCAATTTACCGATTTCAACTACCCCAATAAAGTGGTCAGAAAATGGCAATTTTGCCAATTTCATGCAAAATAAAAAAGATGTCAATTTCAAAATAGGGTCCAGAATAAACAATGCAGACATCCCTATCACTAAAATAAGATGTTATCTGTTCATTAGTCACGTCTTTAGGCCCTCTTACATTACTCTTGCTTTCTATTTTGATTTTATTCACACAAAAATAGAAGATTTATTGTTATGCAGACTATTGCATCATTGTAAAATTGTATATATAATATCTGTGCACTTGTGAAAGCATATTAGACTCACCAGTTGATGTGTATTGGACGCGTGTGTGATTTGTTTACTTTTGAACATTGGGAAAAATCGAACATTTCTGCTAGTTTGAGCTCAATTTCAAGATTGTTTACATCATGAAACTAATCAAAATCATCTCTATTCCTGTAAAATGTTTTCCATTCTATCAAATGAGACCATGAAAAAGAGAATACAACCATAAATACTATACGAAAATACACCTCAAAGTCGGCGTTTTAATCCAAAACACGGTCGGAGTTTTTTCTCATTATGTACTCCTTGCTGCAGGATTTTTTATACTGCGACACTGACCACACAGACACATTCTCTCACATGTGGGCCTACCAGCTTTCTCCTGCTTGATTTGAGGCCGCTAGAATTTAGGCGTATAAATACGTCTGAAACATTTTCTTGTAAGACGTATATATACGTCCGAAACAGTCAAAGGGTTAATCAGTCATCTCTCTTCCAAGGCAGGGTGACCCAAAAAATGAAGCATTCACCATCATTCGCTCATGATGCAGACTTAGGATCATGATAAAACAAATTTATCATAAACTTTTAATACCTCTTAAACCACCACCACCACCACCTCTACCAAATCCTCCTCCTCCTCCTCTGCCACCTCGTCCACCACCTCGGCCAAATCCTCCACCACCACGGCCAAAGCCACCACCTGGATAAAAAATAAAAGAACATTATATACCCTGCAAAATTCATTGCCAATGTGCAAAAATATTAGAATAGATAAACCCAAAAATTTATTATTTTTTTTTTCAAAGGGAAAGTGCTAAACCCGTGTGAGTCAAAGAGCATTGCAAAGCATGGGAATGGCAGATAGTAGAGGGAGAAAAAGTGGGGCACTGAGGTCGAGCACAAGGGCAAAATAATAAAAGATAGTAGTGCAGAAATAAATTTATATTAAAAAAAAATCAGAGAATCTGCAGTAAAGGTGGGTCTATCATTAAAGAATGTTTTGACATAGGAGAGATAAAAATTATATTGATCTGGTCTGATTATAATTATAATAAAAACTAAACACTAAACCCACCTGAGTCATACAGCACTGTTCTGGTCTGATAAAGAGTACAATCAATCAAAGAAGTTCTACTGTCAGTAGGACCTGACGATTTTTCAGTGGTGATGAGTTACTCTCGATGAGATCAAGTTCCAGTTTGGGTGATTCAGACATAGTTGGCATGAGAGTAGATTACCACAACTCACAGCAATGAAATATGATGAACAGAAACCTAATTACAGTTTGATTAAAAAGCTAACATGTCTGTTTAATGGTTCACTGAACAGTCACAGTGTCCTCAGTATCTGGTTCATTACACCACTGTTGTAAGTGAATGTTCCAGCTAATTAACCCTTTGACTGCATCATAAGAAAGCAAAGTCATCTCCTCAGAGAGGTTAACTAGCCGTGGAAAAATACAATTACAGTATACAGTGGACCCCGAGTTTCAGCCATAATTCGTTCCAGAAGGCTGTTCAAGTGCCATTACTGACAATTTGCTCCCTTAAGGAATAATGTAAAGTAGGTTAGTCCATTCAGACCCCTAAAAACACACTTACAAAAGCACTTACAATAATACACTTACATAATTGTTCGAGTTTTGAGGTGATCGAACTCGGGGTCAACTGTACATGTTTCTTACTTTAACAAAGACCATTTTTCAATAAAATGTAAAGTTAGGAAAGAAAGCAGAAAAGTAGCAGTTAACAGGAAGCCACAAAAGAAAAGTAAATCTGAAAATTACAGTCTTTTAGGGTTGAATTTTTGAAAATGTGGATGTAAAAAGGTTTTCTACAGAAATTCAAGCATAACATATTAAATGTGTGAGAAACAAAACAGTTTAAAAATCCCTTGTATAATCTTGAAGATCAATAATAAAGCTGACTAGGAGTGAAAAAAAGAACATTATATACCCTGTAATAGGTCAAATAGAAAGAAAAATTAATCATTTCTGCTAGTGAGTCTGTCAACTACTATCAACCAACAAGTTCTTAATTTCATATTATTATTTGGGAAAGCTGCTAATCAAGTCAATGCAGGTAAATGACACTGTTAGTACTAGTCCTTTAATATATACATACAGTGGACCCCGGTGTTCGTCCTGCTCCAAACTCGCCCTTTTATGTAAGTGTATTTTTTTAAATGCTTTGTAAGTGTATTTTGGGGGTCTAAAAGGACTAGTCTACTTTACATTATTCCTTATGGGAATAAATTTGTTTGGTAATAGCACTTGAACAGCATTCTGGAACGAAAAAAAAAAACCGGGGTCCACTGTATAAACACTTAAGTCACACTACACATACATGTACACGTTTATGTATACACATTCATCTGAGTTTTCTTGATTTTATCTTAATGTTCTTGTTCTTCACTCCATCATGATGAAAGTTTTTCTTTTTTGGGCCACCCTGCCTTGGTGGGAATCGCCGATGTTTAAAAAAAAAATAAAAATTCTTGTTCTTATTGTTTTTCCTTTCATATCCATGGGGAATAAAAGAATTTTCCTCCGTAAGTACAAAAGTCAACCAAAATGCTGGGAACAATGGGTAGTAACCCTTTTCCACAGATTCACTAAAAAAAAAAAAAAAAAAACCGAAAATGGGATGTTTGAATGTGCGGGATGTTGTGCGAATGATAAGAAAGAGATGATTGTAGATGTTACATAAGTAAGTGGAATTAGAAACCATACATTGTCCCACCCTGTGGCAGGGACTTGACTTTAAAGATATTACCCTTAAACTGTCCACACGTGATATACGTTCACCTCATAGCTGACCGAATATTTTGAGAAAAAATAAATTTCTATTTCTTCAAAATGAAGAGTGCATTTTGTTTGTCATTCCATTTTGTAATACTGCACACACTGAGGCACAGACCCATTCTCTTAACCTAGGCAACCAGGTTTTTTGGCAAGGTTAAAAGATTTAAAAAAATGTAGATTACGTCGGAAGTACGCGAGCAAACGTATATCTACGTGTACAGTTTAAGGGTTATGAGACAAAGCTGAAGGGGGGAGGAGAGTTTCAGTGCGGAGAAATAAATGGGATTGGAAGGTTTCAAATAAGTTACAGCTAAAGAAGGAGTGGCAATAATGTTGAATAATCAGTTATGGCATAAAAGGGGATAAAAAAAAATTCAAGGATTATGTGGAGTAAAATAAAGGTTGGTGTAAAAGGGGTTATAGTAAGTGTTTATACCTGGGGAAGAGAGAAGTGAGGGGGAGAGAGATTTTGGGAAATGTTGAGGAGTGCATGGGGAGTTTTGAACCAAGGAGGGGAGTACTTGTGGTTGGGGATCTAAATGCTAAAGTGGGAAAAATGTTGTGGAGGGAGTAGTAGGTAAATTTTGGGTTCCGGGGTAAATGTAAATGGGGAACCAAATTTAGCTAGGGTAGAAAGAGGTTTGGTAATAAGCAATACATATTTTATGAAAAAGAGGATAAATAAGTATACAAGGTATGATATAGCGCATAATGAAAGTAGTTTGTTAAGATTATGTATTGGTGGTAAAAGGTTGATGGATAGGTTCAAGATGTACATGTTTATAGAGGGGCAACAGATATATCGGATCATTATTTAGTTGTAGCTACAGTTAGAGTAAAAGGTAAATGGGACAAAAAAAAAATGGCAACAGCAAGTAAAGAGAGGTAAAAGTGTATAAACTAAGGGAGGAAGAAGTTATGAGAATAAGAACTATTGGCAGAAAGGTGGGCTAGTGCAAGTAGGGGAAGTGGAGGGGGAAGGGGTTGAAGAGAGTTGGGATAGTTTTA
>WNWK01030623.1:0-23361 GCA_009830355.1 Cherax destructor
TTCAAATAGGTGCAGAATAAACAATGCAAGCATTCCTGGCACTAAACTAACATTTCCTCTGTTCATTAGTTACGTTTTCAGTCTTTACAAATTAATTCCATTTTGATTTTTTATTCTCATAATGAATTTTATTCAAACCAAAAAATGGAAGATTTACTGTTATCAATATTGTAATAATTGTACAAATAATATCACCACATTTGTGAACGTATATTAGACCATAGCTGGCGCGATTAACAATCAAAATCATCTGTATATCTGTAATATATCTTCCATTTTATCAAATGAGATCAAGAAATCGCAAATACAACTATAAAAAGTACACGAAAAACACTGTAAAGTCGCTGTTTTAATCGAAAATTACAGTTCTAGTTTTTTCTCTCATTATGATGCACTGTGTACTGCAGGATTTTTTTTATGTTGTGCACACTTACCACATAGATGTATTCTCTCATATCCAGGCCCAAATTTACCGCTCACAGCTTATCTGAGTGAGCTGAGCTCATGACGTAGAACTACGATTTGGAACCTGAAAGGGGTTAATATCAATAAAATAAATAAAAAATATTTATTTCTTTGCTAAGGTTACAATGTGTGTTTACATATCATAATATGATTGGAGCAAAGAAAGCCACTATCATGCTGAGGCATTTCGGGCAGACTTAACCTAATACTTATAGACTAGATTAGACTAGACTAGACAGGTGAAGAGTGGAAAATACAAATAGTCAACATTTCACTCTATTAAGATGAGATAGTATAATTTATGATACAATTTTACAGTAGAATATTAGAATTTATGGTTCTATAAATGTAGGTTGCACAGTAGTAGGTGTGAATGTTCTGTACAGTGAGTTTAGGTCTTTGAAGAGTAGGGAGGGGGTGTTGCCTAGTATTGGATTGCATGATAATTCTTATTGCGGCTTTTTGTTGGGTTATTACTGACTTTAGGTGGATTGCTGTTGTTGATCCCCAGGCACAAATAGCATAGGTGAGGTAGAGATAGACAGTGAATAGTATACAGTGGAACCTCGGTTTTCGTTTGCCTGGTTTTCATCAAATTCGGTTTTTGACGACTTTTTTGTCAAAATTTGGTCCCAGTTTTCGTTCATCACCTCAGTTTTTGTTGGTCCGCTGTATCAAATGTGTCCGCCTGCCTGCGCCCACACAAGCATCCACGCGTTCTGAGACAGTCTGGCTTTTTTTCCCGTCAAGTGAGCATTACCTTGCACATTCACCCGAAACATTTCATAACAATCAAATGTTTTTGTGCTTGTTTATTGAGTGCTACTGCTAAATAAGTCACCATGGGGCCAAAGAAAGTTCTGAGTGCCAGCCCTTTGATAAAGAAGGCGAAAAACACGATAGAATTCAAGAGGAGGAAGAGAGAGGGACAATGTGCCTTCTTCAGTGATTAAGGACATGTGTGCAAAGAGGAGTGAGTTGCAAAGTTTTGTGGAAAAATATCACCTAACAAAGCTGTTGCAAGCCATCTGCAACATGCCTTGTCCCATTTAGGCAAATCTTAAAGAGATGCCAGAAACAGACACCTCTGGACAGATTTTTGTGCGACAGGGTCCAGTGCCAGTAAAAGACAAAGGAAAGTAACCCCTGATAGGGATTTGATACCTGAAGTCCTTATGAAAGGGGGATTCCTCTTCCAACCAATAACCTCTCCTCCTCCCTCTCCCCTCCTCGCATCTTTCATAGGCCAACTAGAGTCTTCAATAAAGGTTAAGTGTTATTAAATGTTCATTTATCCATTTCATTAGTCTTTTATATTTATTTTTCATTGTTTTCTTGGTGCCGTACTAGTACGCGTAAATT
This sequence comes from Cherax destructor, assembly GCA_009830355.1. Lineage (NCBI taxonomy): Eukaryota > Metazoa > Arthropoda > Malacostraca > Decapoda > Parastacidae > Cherax > Cherax destructor. The sequence continues at coordinate 1,828 of WNWK01030623.1, forward strand.
CTAGCAGCTTCAAATTAAGCGGGAAACAACTGGTAGGCCTAGGGATGAGAGAATGGGTCTGCACGGTCAGTGTGCGCAGTAGGAAAAAACTCGGGCACCAAGTGGTACATTGTGGGAACACCATTTCAGTACACCTTCTCCACCATGCCTCTCACCAAGAAACACCTTACTCTTTGGCAAATTGGGACATTATTATTCCCCAGTGACCGTTCTAACAGTGATGGGGGTGTCAGTGAAGGTGACTTTCAAGATTTTGAGGCGGTTGTGACCGAAACTAGTGACCATGATACCGGTATAAGTGAGGAAAACCCAGACGACCCACAGCCGTCCACCTCTGGTGCTGTGGCGTCTTGTTCACGCCAGTTGTACCAGAAAGAAGGCGGAAACTCCTATTTACTCATATCCCGGACTCAGATGTGAGCAATGGTGATGATAGTGACTATGAACTCCAAGCCCTTGAAATAGTTCCAGTAGTGCGAGTGAAGGGGAATATTCATCAGTGAAGCGTCAGTATATACGACGGTATATGCGCTCTGGTAGTGTGCCATATGCTCTTCCAAGGGTTAAGAGTACACCTCGGGGTACATCCCGTGGGCGTACAACAGGAAGTGATAGTGAAAATGAAGATGATAGCGTTGCAATTGGTATGAGAAATGTGCATGCAACTGGTAGTGGTGGTGGTGCCGCACGCGAGGCACCAGCAATGGACCATGCTGGCACCCACGCCGCTGAGTCAGCTCAGTTACAACAAAGGCAACCCTCACCCACCCACCAACCCCCACAACTACAACCTCCACTTCCACAACCCCCACAACCACCTGTAAATATCCAGTACCCACCAGCACACCGCACCTGGATTTGGCAGGAAGCTAACAATTTTATTCCCAATCCCCATCAGTTTGATGAGTCACAGTGGATTCGCCATCTTGTCCACTTGGGAACAATGCCACTGAACTGGAATGTTTCCAATTATTCTTTGGAACCCCTGATAGACATTATTATAAGGGAAAGCAACAGATACTTCGATTACACAATGGCAAACACGCTTCTTTCACCAAAATCACGTCTACACCAGTGGAAGGAGACAACTGTGGCTGAGATGTATCTTTTCTTTGCCACAATAATGCTTATGCCACATGTGTATAAGCACAGTATCAAATCATATTGGTCAACAGACAGATTGATTGCAACACCAGCTTTCAGTGATATTATACCAGTAAAACGATTTGTGCTACTGCTCGCATGTTACATTTTCAGACAAAACCAGGCCTGACAGAACCGACAGGTTATATAAGATTAGGAATGTGTTTCTTTATCTGAAAGAGAAATTCAATATGTATTTTTATCGCTTCAGGAAGCTTGTTATTGAGAGTCACTGATTCTGTTCAAAGGTAGACTGTCATTCAAGCAGTATATACCAAGCAAAAGGAAATGCTTTGGTATAAAGTTGTTTGTGCTTTGTGATTGCTACAGTGGTCTTGTATTGGATATTATTGTGTACATGGAAGTAATACATTGAAAGATACCAGGAAGTTACTGGGTATCTCTGGTGATGTGGTTAGAACAATGATGGAACCATATCTTGGCAAGGGGCATATTATATACTGATAACTGGTACACAAGCCCCACCCTCAGTGATTTTTTGCGAGTGAACATGACAGATGTGTGCGGAACAGTTCGTGCAAATCGTAAGCATATGCCTAGGTTCGATGCAGGCACTCGAAGGGTGAGGTGCAGGCGTTTGCTGCCAATGATATCATGGCATTTCGGTGGCATGACAAACGAGATGTCACACTGTTGTCATCAATTCACCCTAATGAAATGGCAGACAGTGGCAGGGTGAATAGAGAGACCGATGAACCCATTCTAAAACCTGCAGCTGTGATGGACTACACTCTCAATATGCATTCAGTGGACAAATGTGACTTGCAAATTGGGTTTGCTGATTGTGTTAGAAAGAGTTATAAGTGGTACATAAAACTCTTTTTTTCACATTCTGGACATTTCCATGCTCAATGCTTATAATGTTTGTAAGTTGAAGACCACAAACAAACCACCCTATGGCGAATTTTGTTTGTCTGTCATCAGGCAAATACTCACCAAGTACCAAGGAACACCACCTGCAATAGAAAACCGCCCACAAAATTACCAACAACTACCCTCTCGTCTGAGGCATGGTGATCACTTCCTAACAAAACTGCCTGCTACTGCTTGCAAGAAAAAGGCTCAGAAGAGGTGTTATGTCTGTGCACATACAAAAAGACGCCCACAGCAACGCAAAGACACTTGTTATATGTGCGTAGAATGTGAAACACCACTGTGCATGGAACCATGTTTCAGAGACTTCCACAGGCTGCAGAACTTCTAGAAACATGTGCAGTGACTCAATATGTGTATATATACGAGTGAACAATAGTTATAAACATAATTTTACATTGTACATTGTTGTTTACCTGGAGAGAATTCCAGGGGTCAACGCCCCCGCGGCCCAGTCTGTGACCAGGCCTCATGTTGGACCAGAGCCTGATCAACCAGGCTGTTACTGCTGGCCACACGCAGTCCAACGTACGAACCACAGCCTGGCTGGTCAGGTACCGACTTTAGGTGCCTGTTCAGTGCCTGCTTGAAGACAGCCAGGGGTTTGTTGGTAATCCCCCTGATGTATGCTGGGAGGCAGTTGAACAATCTTGGGCCCCTGACACTTATTGTGTTGTCCCTCAATGTGCTAGTGGCACCCCTGCTTTTCATTGGGGGGATGTTACATCGCCTGCCGAGTCTTTTGCTTTCGTAGGGAGTGATTCTCGTGTGCAAGTTTGGTACTAATCCCACGAGAATTTTCCATGTGTATATAATAATGTCTCCTCCCGCCTGCGTTCTAGAGAGTACAGGTTTAGGAACTTCAAGCGTTCCCAGTAATTGAGGTGGTTTATCGCAGTTATGCGTGCCGTGAAGTTTCTCTGCACATTTTCAAGGTCAGCAACTTCACCCGACTTGAAAGGGGAAGTTAGTGTGCAGCAATATTCCAGCCTAGATAGAACAAGCGATCTGTAAAGTGTCAACATGGGCTTTGCATCCCTGGTTTTGAAGGTTCTCATTATCCATCCTGTCATTTTTCTAGCAGATGCGATTGCTACGGTGTTATGGTCCTTGAAGGTGAGATCCTCTGACATGATCACTCCCAGGTCTTTGACATTAGTTTTTCGCTCTATTGTGTGGTTGGAATTAGTTTTGTACTCCGATGAGATTTTAATTTCCTCACGTTTTCCGTATCTGAATATTTGAAATTTCTCATCATTGAACTTCATATTGTTTTCTGCAGCCCATTTAAAGATTTGGTTTATGTCTGCTTGGAGTCTTGCAGTGTCTTCAACGGTGGACACTGTCATACAGATTCGGGTGTCATCTTCAAAGGAAGACACGGCACTGTGGCTTATATCCCTGTCTATGTCCGATATGAGGATGAGGAAAAGGATGGGAGAGAGTACTGTGCCTTGTGGAACAGGGCTTTTCACAGTAGCTGCCTCAGACTTTACTCTGTTGACTACTACTCTTTGTGTTCTACTTGTTAGGAAATTATAGATCCATCTACCAACTTTTCCTGTTATTCCTTTATCACACATTTTGTGTGCTATTACACCATGGTCACACTTGTCAAAGGCTTTTGCAAAGTCTGTGTATATAACATCTGCATTCTGTTTGTCTTCTAGAGCATCCAGGACCTTGTCGTAGTGGTCCAGTAGTTGGAACAGACAGGAGCGACCTGCTCTTAACCCATGCTGCCCTGGGTTATGCAATTGATGGGTATCAAGATGAGTGGCGATCTTGCTTCTTAGAACCCTTTCAAAGATTTTTATGATATGGGACGTTAGCGCTATTGGTCTGTAGTTCTTTGCTATTGCTTTACTGCCCCCTTTGTGGAGTGGGGCTATGTCTATTGTTTTTAGTAACTGCGGGACGACCCCAGTGTCCATGCTCCCTCTCCATAGGATGTTAAAAGCACATGATAGGGGCTTCTTGCAGTTCTTGATGAACACAGAGTTCCATGAGTCTGGGCCTGGAGCGGAGTGCATGGGCATGTCATTTATTGCCTTTTCGAAGTCATTTGGCGTCAGGGTGATGTCAGATAGGAATGAGTGTCAAGTTCTGTGGCACTCTCATAAAAAATTCATTTAGGTCTTCGATTTTCAGTCTGGTTAGGGGCTCCCTAAAAACTGAGTCATACTGGGACTTAAGTAACTCACTCATTTCCTTGCTGTCATCTGTGTAGGACCCATTCCGTTTAAGTAGGGGCCCAATACTGGTTGTTGTTCTCGATTTTGATTTTGCATAAGAAAAGAAATACTTTGGGTTTCTTTCAATTTCATTTATGGCTTTTAGTTCTTCCCGCATTTCTTGATTCCTTTAAGATTCCTTTAGTTTTAATTCGATGTTTGCTATTTCTCTGACTAGTGTCTCTCTTCGTATTTCAGATATATTGGCCTCTTGTAGCCGCTCCGTTATTCTTTGCCTTCGCCTGTATAAAGAGCGCCTCTCTCTTTCTAGTTTGCATCTTCTCCTCCTTTTCCTTAAGGGAATTTGCCTTGAGCAAACCTCAAGTGCCACAGAGTTAATTTGCTCTAGACATAGGTTAGGATCCGTGATGCTTAGGCTATCTTCCCAGTTTATATCATTTAGGACTTGGTTTACTTGGTCCCACCTTATGTTTTTGTTATTGAAGTTGAATTTGGAGAAGGCTTCCTCGCGGCTGATCACATTTTGTTGATCTGGGGCTCCCCACATGCATGTCTGAACCTCTATTATGTTGTGATCTGAGTATATTGTTTTTGATATGATGACATTTCGTATCAGATCATCATTGTTGGTGAAGATGAGGTCCAGCGTATTTTCTAATCTTGTGGGCTCTACTATTTGCTGGTTTAAGGTGAATTTGGTGCAGAGATTTAAAAGTTCATGTGTGTGCGAGTTTTCATCTGAGCTGCCTCCTGGTGTTATCTCTGCTACCACATTGTTTGCAATGTTCCTCCATTTTAGGTGCCTTAGGTTGAAATCTCCCAGGAGCAAGATGTTGGGGGCAGGAGCTGGAAGATTTTCCAGACAGTGGTCAATTTTCAGAAGCTGTTCCTGGAATTGTTGGGACGTTGCATCCGGAGGCTTGTATACAACCACGATGACTACGTTTTGATTCTCGATCTTTATTGCTAATACTTCAACTACATCATTTGAGGCATTTAGTAGTTCTGAACATATAAGTGACTCTGTGATATACAGGCCAACCCCCCGTTTTTGCCTGTTCACTCTGTCACACCTGTATAGGTTGTAGCCCGGGATCCATATTTCATTGTCCAAGTGATCCTTTATGTGGGTCTCTGTGAAAGCCGCAAACATAGCATTCGACTCTGTAAGCAGTCCACGAATGTAAGGTATCTTGTTGTTTGTTGCTGGCTTTAGACCCTGTATATTTGCGAAGATGAATGTCGTTGGATTGGTGGTATTGGTGGTATGGGGGGGGGGGTCTTTTTTTCCTGTAAATTGGTTTTGTAAACAAACTAGTGATAACAAACTTTATGGCATTATTATATAAGAATTAGCGAGTGAATATTTGAAAAACAGCACTTATATTGGTCTCACAGTGCATAAAAGTTATTTGAAAAAAAAAAAATTAAAATCGATAAGAAAAAAAAAAAAAAAAAAAAAAAAACTATTACCGGCCAACCAGAAGTCGCCGATGTTGCTGTCATCGGTTCATTTTGGGTCAAATTGAAGCCTCCATATCTCCGTACGTATTGATCACAAAAATTTTTTGTTTAGCTATTTAGATTTACAAAAAGAAACTTTATCATTAGATAAAATAATTTTTTTTTCCGAATATTTTTCGACCCCAGGAACACGTTTCCGAGAAGGCCTGTCGACCCCCAAAGGGTTAATTGGATTTACATTATTTCTTATGGGAAATATTTCTTCAGTTTTCGTTGAATTCGGTTTTCGTCAGACTTTCTGGAACGAATTAATGACGAAAACGGAGGTTCCACTGTAGTGTGAGAAGGGCTGATTGTGGTACGTAGTAACGTATCTTGGAGAGGATCCCAACCATTTTGGATACTTTTTTTTGTTGTGTTGGATATGGGTGTTGAATTTCAGGTTGATGTCAAAGTGTAGGCCCAGGAATTTGCCCTCATTATGTTTAGCAATAAGAGTGTTGTCAATCATAATGTTCAGCTGGGCAACACTTGTTCTGTTCACAAACATAATATAGAAGGTTTTGTCAGTATTAAGTGCAAGTTTATTAGCAGTCAACCAGGTCCATATTTTTACTAGTTCTATACGAACAATAGTGTCGAATGAGGCAAGATTAGTGTGGGAGATGACACAAGTGTCGTCAGCAAAGAGAATAGGTTAAAGTTGTTGTGATACATTAGGAAGATCACTGATGTATAAGAGGAAGAGCATGGAACCATGGACACTTCCCTGTGGTACTCCAGTATCCAGTGGTCTTGTTGATGAGGTTGTGCCCTTAATAGAAACGTATTGATGCCGGTTAGTAAGGTAGGATTTGAAATACAGTATGTAAGTGCGAGGTCTCTTATGCCATAATGATCAAGTTTGTGGAGTAGGATGCTGTGGTCTACTGTATCAAAAGCTTTCCTTAGGTCAATAGAGTCCTAATGGATATTCATTTTTTTCCAGTGCTGTGTAAAGCAGGTCTAGCATTTTTACAATTCGAGCTTTTGCTTTTCCTGAAGCCAGATTGACAGGAGTTGAGGATGCTTTGTGCTGTTAAAAAGGAATATAATCTCTTGTTCACCCGTTTCTCGAAGATTTTGGATAGCAACGGTAAGTTTGATATTGGCCTGTAGTTGTTTACATCTGTGGGGTCACCACCTTTGTGTATTGGTGTGACCCTTGCTATCTTGAGTAGTGTCAAGAAAGTGCTAGTTTCTAGTGATTTGTTAAAGAGTAATGAAATAGCAGACGAAAGGACATGAGCCACTTGTTTGTATAATAATGGTGGGACTTGAGTCAGATTTCCTGATTTATTTTTAAGTGACTTAATATTCGTGGTGACTTCTGTGGACTCGGTTGGTGCAAGATTGAAGAAGGCTGGGAAATTCCCACCTAAGTAATTACTCGCTCGGGCATTGACACCTGGGATTTTACTGTGTAGATTTGATCCTATGGTTGAGAAAAAGTCATTTATCTTGTTAACTGTATCAATAGGCTGTAGTTGTGTTTCATTCAGTTTAGTTAGGGCAATATCCCTAGTTTTTTTCAGTTTGTGGGTGCCGAGAATCTGAGAGAGTGTCTTCCAGGTCTTTTTTATATCTCCTCTTGTTTCGGTGAATCTATTGGAATAGTACAATTGCTTAGCCTTTCTTATTAGTTTGGTGAGGACTGATGTGTAGTGTTTAATAATATCTTTGTGTATTAAGTCCAGTCTATATTGCTTTTCAAATTGATGTTTCTTAACAATGAATCTTATAATGCTGTTAGTTAGCCATGGGGAACCTAGCCCACGGCTTGGTTGCAAGTTACTCAGTAACAATAGAGATGGTGAAGATACAGCAAGTTACTTACTTACCAGGGAAGGGGTGGAAACATCGGACGTGTTTCCTTACACCTGGGTGTTAATCGACTTGTGTGGGTCACATCCTGGGACAAAACTGACCTAATTTGCGAGAAATGCTCAGCATAACAAGCAGCTTTCTATATAGTAGTAGTATGTCATTGATGTCAGCTATGGCCTGTATACCTTGTACATGTACAGTGGTACCCTGAGTTTCGTACTGCTCCCAACTCGAACAATTATGTAAGTGTATTATTTTAAGTGCTTTTGTAAGTGTATTTTTTGGGGTCTGAAATGGACTAATCTAATTTACATTATTCCTTATGGGAACAAATTTGTTCGGTAATGGCACTCGAACAGCCTTCTGGAACGAATAAATTAGAAACTCGAGGTACCACTGTACTTATATAAATAAAGATATTAAAATTATATTATTATTAACAATAGAGATGGTGAAGATTCAGCAAGTTACAACAACAGAGATTGTAAAGATACAGCAAGTTACTGTGTTACAGTAGAAATATGAGACAAGATGAATAACTAATTTTCTATGAGAGTTAAAGGAAGACTGGAAGAAGTGACAGTTGGATGAGCAAGTTTTGTGTCCTGTAGCTGGGTTGGTAGCGCACTCAGCTCACACACTGAAGTCTGTAGTTTAATCCCCGGTATGGGTGGAAACATTGGGGCATGTTTCTTTAAGACACCTGCTGTCCATGTTCACCTAGCAGTAAGTAGGTACCTGGGTGTTAGCTAACTGGTGTGGGTGGCATCCTGGGAACAAAATTTACCTAATTTGCAGGAAATGCTCTGCATAACAAGAGGCTTTCTATATAGTAGTGTCATTGATGTCAGCTATGGTCTGTATACCTTGTACATGTAGAAATAAAAGTTATTATTGACAGAGTATTGCTGGTTCACTTATGTTAGGGAGATGAGCTGCTTTTTAACAATAGCCCTAAATCGATTGGCAGACATAAGGTCTTTCGATGATTCCAGCAATGAATTCCAGATCTTAGGGCCTCTTAAACACTGAGATTTTGCATAAGTCAAGTAGGACATGGGGGACCCCAATGGAAATAAGTCGCTGTGTCTGACTTTTATGGGTTATCTATGTGATCTACACATGCTGCTATGTATGATAATTTATGTAACATTTATGTATACGTGTACCCGAATAAACTTACTAAAGAGGGTTTTAAGTCTTGTGTTGTACCTGTGTTTTGTTGCATCTATCAAGAAAAGCAACGTCAATAGATAGCAAGGTGTTACTGCTAGACTAGGGCTATAAGACTTACACCCAGGATGCGACCCACACCAGTCCACTAACACCCAGGATGCCACCCACACCAGTCCACTAACACCCAGGTACCCATTTTACTGATGGGTGAACATAAACAACCAGTGTAAGGAAACACGCCCAATGTTTCCACCCTCGCCTGGAATCGAACCCGGACTCTGTGACCTAAGCTTCCCATGAAACTGACTACTAAACTGTCACACATAAGCTTACTTGGGCTCACTGCAGACCCAGTCGCCTTCTGAAGCTTTATACTTAGTCGACATCTTCTAGGACACGTAGCCACGACTAGTACACGTAGCCAGGGGCTAGGACATAACACGTAGCCAGGGGCTAGGACATAACACGTAGCCAGGGGCTAGGACACAACACGTAGCCAGGGGCTAGGACACAACACGTAGCCAGGGGCTAGGACACAACACGTAGCCAGGGGCTAGGACACAACACGTAGCCAGGAGCTAGGACACAACATGTAGCCAGGAGCTAGGACACAACACGTAGCCAGGAGCTAGGACACGTAGCTAGGGGGCTAGAACACATAGCCAGGGGCTAGGACACGTAGCCCTTCCTGGGACACGACACGTAGCCAGAGGCTAGGACACGTAACCAGAGGCTAGGACACGTAACCAGGGGCAAGGACACGTAGCCAACGGCTAGGACACGTAGCCCTTCCAGGGACACGACCCGTAGCCAGAGGCTAGGACACGTAGCCAGTGGCTAGGACACTTAGCCAGGGGCTAGGACACGTAGCCAGAGGCTAGGACACGTAGCCAGTGGCTAGGACACGTAGCCAGGGGCTAGGACACGTAGCCAGGGGCTAGGACTCTTAGCCCTTCCTGGGACACGACACGTAGCCAGAGACAAGGACACGTAGCCAGGGGCAAGGACACGTAGCCAGCGGCTAGGACACGTAGCCCTTCCAGGGACACGACACGTAGCCAGAGGCTAGGACACGTAGCCAGGGGCTAGGACACGCAGCTTCCACCCGTGTACACCCTTCTGCTGTTGCTACTAATTGATGTTCGTGTTTCGAACCCTTGAGTCGAACCCTTGAGTCGAACCCTTGAGTCGAACCCTTGAGTCGAACCCTTGAGTCGAACCCTTGAGTCGAATCCTAGAGTCGAACCCTTCAGTCGAACCCCAGAGACGACTCCTGAAGTCGAACCTCGGAGTTGAATTCTGAAATCGAATCCTGAAGTTGAATCCTGAAATCGAATCCTGAAGTCAAACCTCGGAGTCGAATCCCGGAGTGGAACCCCGGCGAACTCTGGGGTCGAACCCTGGAGTCGAATCCCGGAGTCGAGCTCTAGAGTAGAACCTAATAGTTGAACCTTGGGGTCGAACCTAATAGTTCAACCTCGGAGTCGAACCTCATAGTTGAACCTCGGAGTCGAACCTCATAGTTGAACCTCGGAGTCGAACCTAATAGTTGAACCTCGGGAGTCGAATCTAATAGGTGAACCTTCAAAGTCGAACCTCATAGTTGAACCTCGGCGTCGAACCTCAGAGTCGAACCTCATGACTCACGAAATCGTAATGACACGATTGCTTACGCGACGGTCTGGCCGCGGGTTCGAACCCCACCAGTGGTATGGGTTTTTTTCGAACCTCATACCTGGAGTATACCTGGAGAGGGTTTCGGGGTTCGACGCCCCCGAAGCTCGGTCCATGATCAGACCTCATGGTGGATCAGGGTCTGATCAACCAGGCTGTTACTGCTGGCCGTACGCAAACTGACGTACGAACCACAGCCCGGCTGGTCAGATGCTGACTTTAGGTGCCTGTCCAGCGTCTTCTTGAAGACAGCCAAGGGTCTATTGGTAATCCCCCTTATGTATGCATCTCCTGTCGAGTCTTTTGCTTTCGTAAGGAGTGATTTTCGTGTGCAAATTTGGTATTAATCCTAGGATTTTCCAGATGTATATTATCATGTATCTTTCTCGCCTGCGTTCCAGGGAATACAGATCAATGGACTTAACCGTTCCCAGTAACTTAGTGCTTTATCGTACTTATGTGTGCCGTGAAATTTCTTTGTACACTCTCCAGGTCTGCAATTTCGACAGCCTTAAAAGGGGCCGTTAGTGTACAGCAGTATTCCAGCCTAGAGAGAACAAGCGATTTGAAGAGAGTAATCATGGGCTTTGCGTCCCTAGTTTTGAAGGTTCTCATTATTTATCTTATCATTTTCCAAGCAGATGTGGTAGATACACTGTTGTGATCCTTGCAGGTGAGATCCTCTGACATCACTCTCAGGTCCTTCACGTTAGTTTTTCACTCTGTTTTGTTGGAATTTGTTTTATATTCCGATTCAGTTTTAATTTCCTCAAGTTTTCCATATCGGAGTAATTGAAATTTCTCTTCAGTGAACTTCATATTGTTTTCTGCTGTCCAATTAAAGATTTGGTTGATATCCGCCTGGAGTCTTGCAGTGTCTTCGATGGATGACACTGTCATGCAAATTCGGGTGTCATCCGCAAATGAAGACACGGTGCTGTGGCTTACATCTCTGTCTGTGTCAGATACGACGAAAAGGAACAGGATGGGAGCGAGTACTGTGAGCGTATTTCCTTACACCTGTTATCCCTGTTCACCAATCAGAAAAATGGGTGCCTGGGTGGGCTGGTGTGGGTCGCATCCTGGGACAAAATTGACCAAATTTGCTTGAAATGCTCTGCATAACAAGAGGCTTTCTATATAGTAGTATGTCACTGATGTCACCTAGTTTAGTTAGTTAGTTTGATATCTTAATTATGCACCCCATACCCATCCTGTGGGCGGTAGTCAAAAGCTAGGCCTGTATACCTTGTACATGTTCTTGTAGAAATAAAGATATTATTATTATTATTATTATGGAACAGAGCTTTTCACTGTAGCTGCCTCAGAGTTTACTCAGTTTACTATTACTCATTGTGTTCTATTTGTTAGGAAGCTATAGATCCATCTACCAACTTTTCCTGTTATTCCTTTATCACGCATTTTGTGCGCTATTACACCATGGTCACACTAATCAAAGACTCTCGCAAAGTCTGTGTATTCTACATCTGCATTTTGTTTATCCTCTAAAGCATCCAGAATCTTATCATAGTGGTCCAGTAATTGGGACAGGCAGGAGAGACTTGCTCTAAACCCATGTGTTCCTGTGTTGTGTAGCTGATGGGTATGTAGGTGGGTGGTGATCTTGCTTCTTAGAACCCTTTCAAAGATTTTTATGATTTGGGACGTTAGTGCTATCGATCTGTAATTCTTTGCAATTGTTTTACTGCCACCTTTGTGGGCTGTGTTTAGTGAGTGTGGGATGACCCCTGTGTCCATGCCCCCTCTCCATAGAATGCTGGAGGCTTCTTGCAGTTTTTGATGAACACGGAGTTCCACGAGTCTGGGCCTGGGACAGGGTGCATGGGCATGTCATTTATTGCCTTTTCAAAGTCTTGTGGTGTTAGGATAATATCAGAGTTTTTTGGATTGACCGAATTTTGAGTCTCAGTCATGAAAAAAATCATTTAGATTGTCGACTTTCAGTCTGTTTAACGGCTCACTAAATAGTGAGTCATATTGGGACTTTAATATCTCACTCATTTCTTTGCTGTCATCTGTGTAAGTCCCATCTCGTCTAAGCAGGGGTCCAATACTCGATGTTGTTTTCGCCTTAGATTTGGCATAAGAAAAAAAAATTTTGTTTCACTTTCATTGATGGCTTTAAGTTCTTCATGAGTTTCTTGTCTACTGTATGATTCTTTAAGCTTATATTCGTTATTTGCTATTTCTCTGACCAGTGCCTCCCTTCGTATTTCAGATATAATGGCCTCTTTTAGCAGCTCTGTGATTCTTTGCCTTCGCCTCTATAGGGAGCGTCTCTTTCAAGTTTACAACTTCTCTTCCTTTTTCGTGAAGGAATGTGCCTTGAGCAGACCTCAAGTGCCAGAGTTAGTTCTTTCTAGGCAAAGGTTCGGATCCATGTTGTTTAGGATATCTTCCCAGCTTGTTTCATTTAGGACATGGATGACTTTATCCTATTGTATATATTTGTTACTGAAGTTGAATTTAGTGAAGGCTCCCTCATAACTGATTACATTTTGCTGGTCAGGAGCCCTGAGCATACATGTCTGTACCTTTATTATGTTGTGATGTGAGTGCATTGTGTTTGATACTGTTATATTTCTTATGAGATCATTACTGTTAGTGAATATGAGGCCCAGTGTATTTTCCAGTCCTGTTGGCTTTACTATATACTGGTTTAGGGTGAATTAGTTGTAGAGTTTAATAGCTCATGTGTGTGTGAATTATCGTCTGAGCTGCCTCCTGGGGGGATCTCTGCTAAAACATTCTTTGCTACATTACTTCATTTTAAGTGTCTTATGTTGAAATCACCCAGCAGCAAGATGTTCGGAGCAGTTAGTTTTAGTTTAATATCTTTATTATGCACCCCATACCCATCCTGTGGGCGGTAGTCAAAAGATTACAGGTACATACTGGGTCCAGGGACTGGGCCTCAAAGTTTTGATAGCTGAGCAAGTTACAAAGGTAATGAACTCAGGTAGAACTGGTCACAATCATAACAAGTACAAAGGTATTTACAGATTACAGAGGTAAATAATGGGTCCAGAGCCTGGGCCCCAAAGGAGTTGAGAGATTTTCTAGACATTTTTTTTTTTTTTTATATTTTATTATAAAACCCAAACATTACAGTCCTAACAATATACATCACAAATCATCACATACACATGTGACTAAACAAATTACATAAGTGACTCCTCACAAAAGTAAGCACAAATGCTTTAACATTATTTTGACAATAACAAATTCTTGGTTCACACAAACCATCAACATTAACTTACATCACCAAAAGTGTATATTACAAAAACCAACAATTACTATTATGCACATATATGACATTAAACTGCCATACAAAGGCTTTCCTATACTCTATAATAAAAACAAACCCCCACCTAAAACTATACTCAGTCAAAAAAAATCCTTCTACATTATTCCCCTTTATGAAACATACATATGTGATACACCTTACATGGTATTTATATCATTAAGTCACATTCACATGTGACCAATAAAAATTAACCATAAATTCATCTAAAAATAAGCGCAACACGCTTAAATATAATTAGACCATAACCTAAATCATGTTTAACACAGACCATCATCACAACATACATCACCTAAGGTTATACAAAGGTACTTTACAAACTCCAACAACACTATTATACACATATATAACTGAACTTCCCAAACATAGGATGTCCTAACCTATAAATTAATGTTCAAACCCCACTTTATTTTACTGACCACCTGAACATACTATTCTGGCCATCATAACTCCTTGTCCACTAACCCTTTTTACAAAACATATATATGTGATCCACCTTACATGTTATGTATGAACAGCAACATTTTATAACAGGTATTTAAGAAATAATTCCAATATATCAAAATTTTAACTACATATTGTTGTGTTACCAACACAAGTCATTATACACACAAAAAAAAACTTCGCTAACAATGGTTCTATAACACCATTCTCACACCATAAACTCCCAATAGAGGTTAAATCTTTGCATAAACTAAACCTAATTTGGCTTTTACATACACATGAACAACCAAGCCACTTATAATGGTTTTGCCTAGAAACATACAAAAGAAACCGCAACTGTTGCTATTTACCATTACATTATCCCTACCAATGCATTGTCGACATGACAAAAACCTTGTTTCACTAAACCATACAACTTACATCGTCACACAACCATGACGTTGAAAAACCTCAATTCTAACTTGACCTATAGGTCAAGTTAGAACAACAAACCAAAGATTACAAAAATAACATAAGTTAGACAAAGGCTGTTAAACATCAATAACCACCATCAAACCAAAGGAAACACTGCCACAACCTCAGAAAACCTATGCCCCCATACCCCTTAAAACCCACACTCAAAACCCAGCCACTAACACTACCCCCACATTAACCCACCTCCATCCACACAACCACTAAGACCCCCTAACTTCTCGAAACTAACACCCCCCCTACCCATCCTTCCCCAACCTACGTAACCCCACCCGTGGTATGGTTTGTTTGCAATCGTGTCATTACGATTTCGTGAGTCACCGTCATATCTCTGTAAACCTCCGGAAAACTCTGTCTCCAACTTCTACCGTAAATTACTTCATTCCTATATTTCGTTTTAACAAATACCGCAGCTAGAACCTTGACCATCACTACCCCTTCCACCTCTCTCATGTACCATATATTATATAAATAGTCTAACATAATGTATGTTATAGCCCTACGTACGCCTTCCGGAAATTCACTCAGCTCTAAACTTAGAGCACGTAACACCGATACTTCGTCCCCCCCTATCCATCCCAATACCCTGTGCAACCATATTGTTACCAACTCTAAGCTTCTACAAAAATACACTGCATGAAAAGCCATCTCATATTCCCCACACTTCGGACAAACCCCATCTCTTGCAAACCCCATAATAAACAGTTGCCCTCGTAGCCAATATGCCGTGCAAAAACTTATAACCTAATTCCCTAACTCTCGGAGCCACCTTGACTTTGTTCAACCAACCCCAAATACTTTTCCACCCATATAAGGGAAACAATGCCTCCCCTTGCAACACCACCTCATTACTACTAATCCTATCCAACCTACGTAACTTAACCTTAGCAGGTTCACGTCCACTAACAGAAACCTAATGACTTTCTCGCACTCTACTAGCTCTTTACCCCTCCACCATTTCCTCACTTCCCTCATTACCCCCCCTATTTTCCTACCCCCCTACCTCCCATCAGCAAAAACTCTTGCTTCAGAAAAACACTTCTCAGGCGCCTTCTCAAAGGCACCAAACCCAAACCTCCCCACTTCACTCTCGTTTCTACCACCTCCCTACTTAACCAGTGCCTACCCCTCCCCCATATAAAACTCAAAACACCTTTTTCCAGTCTACGCACGTCTTCTTCAACTAGAGGGAACACTCCCACTCTGAACCAAAGTTTACTATAAATCATTACATTAATCACTACCACCCTTTGCAATAAAGTAATTTCTTTGGAACCCCAACCCTGCATCCTGCCTAAAGCCCTATCCACTACCCCCTTCGAATTCTCCTCCCTGGCCCTCCCTAAATCATTACTAAAAATTATACCACAAACTTTCAAAACACGAACACATGACCAACCCTCTCTCTCCCCCAATGTTCCCCCCACCCACCTTCCCACCTCTAGCAACAAGGACTTACGTTTATTCACTTCCATACCTGTTAACTTACTAAACCTCACCACTATCTCACCTACCCACCTCAGACTTTCTACAGATGTAACTAACAGATTTGTGTCATCAACATAACCTATGACCTCTGCCCCTACACGTGTCCCTTTTCCCTGTGCCCCTTCCCCCTTCTCTACTAACCTATAAAACGGGTCTTGTAAAATAGCAAATAATAATTGAGACAACGGACAACCCTGACGTATACCCTTTTCCATCCTAACTTCCCACCCTAACCGTCCATTTATCTGCATCCTCATTACCGCATTCTCTACAATTGCTTTACCCAACCCACCACCTCACCCCCAAAACCCATGCGCATCATGACATCAAATAATACCTTCCTATTAACCCTATCATACGCCGTAGCCCAATCCAGACCTAACACCCTCCTCAGTACATTCCTCAATAAAACCCTTAATCCTTCTGTGCCCATGTCTCATACTCCTACCCGGTATACCATATTGTCCCCATGTAACCAGATCCCATTCTCCTCCTCAACCTGTTTGCCAAAGTTTTGCATAAATCTTATAATCTGTACTCATCAACATTATTACTCTATAATCATGAAAACTTCTGCACCCTCCCTCTTTGGCACCAATACCCCCACCCCGTCCTTACCATTTCCCCCAATACCCCTTCCTTCATATCATTAAACACTTTCACCAACACATCTTTCAACACATCCCAAAACTGAACATATAACTCCCCAGGTAACCCATCTATCCCAGGCGTTTTCCCCATCCTGAGGCCTTTAACTGCCTCCCACACTTCCTCCTCCATTATAACTCCTCTAACTCTTCCCTTTCCTCCTCTGTCACTCTCTCAATAATATGTCCCAAAATTCCCTCTTCCCCCTTTCAATTCCTCCGTTTCCTCATATTTTTCCCAAACCACACTTCCCATACCCTCCCATTGCTTCCGTGGTTTTTAACACACTCCCAACATCATACCCCCCCATACCCTCATCTACCTCAATTGCACCAATCGTCATTACCTCCCTTCGTTTCCTAAACCTTCTCAGCACAACTGTCGACACTTTATCTCCCCATAATACCTCTTCCATACCACTTCTCAACCTCAGCGCCTGAAACCTCTCATTCTGAAACTCCTGCAATGCCGCCCTCACCCCTTCCCTTTCCTCACCCCTACCAGCCCCCACTCCCCCTAGACCCTGCAACAAACTCTCCAAATACCTTTGATACCCAAACCTAAATCGTGCATCTTCCCTGCCCAGTCTCATAAAAAAATCCTTTATGGCTGGTTTCCCCCTATCATTCCACCACTTCGCAACCCCCATAATACCCCTACCCCCTCCCCACACCCCACTCCACCAACCCTCAAAATTCATCTCCCCTCCTAACCTACTCAGCAAACTAACATTTAACTTCCAATAACTCCATATACCCGCACCGCATCCTCCCATCCCAGTTGTGCTAACACACCTTTATGATCAGAGAACCCCACATCAACACACTCCACCTTCTCCACTACCACCGCTTTCGTAACATATATTCTATCTAACCTCGCTGCATGTGCACCCCTACAATAAGTATATTCCACTAATTCATTCCCACCTACCACATCCACCACACCCACTGCATTAAATACTTCCCTCAGTATTTTCAATACTGGCGTTGAACCCCTCGGCTCCACATCCTTTACACGTATGACACTATTCCAGTCTCCCCCAATTACGGTTACTTGAGGTAATCCCCGGAAGGCGTATATCAATTCTGTCCTCACAAAATCCTCCTTTACTTTTAAACTGTGCACCGCTGGCAAATAAACCCCTAGGAAACAAACTTGCACTACACCCCACCTACCATCCACCCTAACAACCCTACCCCTCCCCCCCACCTCCCATGAACCTAAAGTAAAAGGACACCCCTCCCTCACACCCACACCCACTCCCCCTTTTAATAAATCCGTCCTACCCACAAATAACCTATAACCCTTTAAAGCCAACTCCTCCCCACTCCTAAAATTGTGTTCCTGAAAAAACACAACATCTACATGAAGCCTACTTAGCGTAACCTCGACCCATTTCCTTTTAACCTCCTGACGAAGGCCATTCATATTCATGCTAATACACTTGAAAGTAGAGACATAGGTTTTCCCTTCCGTTGCGGCAGTGTACCTTCACCTTTACCATTCCTTACAGCCTGTAAACCACCCTTTTTCTTTCCAACTGCTGTTGCTGACACTCCAGTACTACTCCTCTCCCTCACCCCCCTCCCTTTACCCTTCACCACTTCTGTCCAAGCCTTTTTTCCTGGGCGCTGTCCGGTGTTATGATGTCATTTTCTGCCTCTTCCCCTGATCTCTTCCGAGATTCACTCTTATCCATCTCTACTCCCTCTTCCTCACACTGTTGATGTATCTCCACTTCAACCCTCACCTCCGTTGCCTCTTCCCCCCCACTCGCTGTCTCGTCAATAGGCAGGTGCACCCTGTCAATCAGCCTGTCTCCAATGTCGCTCTGCACCAAATCTAAATCCTCACCACCAATAATCTCACCCAAGTCTCTCAGTATTGCTTCATCAATACCCTCACTTACCCCACTCTCATGTACACTCTCATGTTCCATGTCATTAGCCACGTCTTCACCACCCGTCAACTCACTGTCAACCCTCTCTTCCGCTTTGTCCACCTCCTCACTCCATTGGGAGACTTCCAAGCCAACATTCTGCACACTTGCTGGTTCCTCAACAGCTCCTTCTGTCACATGCTCATTATCCACCGGTCTCTTCGCTGTCTCTTCATTGTTCCTCACCACTTCCTTACGTCTCTCACAAACGGCTGCATAATGTCCAGATTGTCCACACAACCTGCAAGTTTTCACTTGCCCCTGGTAATGAACATAAATCTGTGCGAAAACATTCCATTAGCAAATAAGACGGTATGGGTTTCCTCAAACTCATTTTACTGAGTATGACCCTTCCAACAAACCAGCGTATGGCCCCTGCGCCCATCTTCCTATATTTATAGCATGAATGACACCATATTCTTTCATTACGTCACGTATATCTTCAGGGCAAGCCTCAAATGGTATATTATGAAGTTTTACCCACTTGTATACTGTCGAGACGTCCCGTAGACAAACCTCTACTCCCATGTTGACCACCATCTTCTTGTCCTGGTAGACATCCACCACACGTCGATACACCTCAGTGCTTGCAAATTTCACAAAGACTCGTCGTATCCCATTCATGGCCACTCCATAAAGGTCCTCGTAAGATACGCCGTAGATGTCACGTAGAATAGCTGTCAATAAGACGTCAGCATTCGCCGGTAGAATCGTTCCTGCAGTAGCTCAATACATACAGTATTAACTCGTCGTCGATAGTTGGCAGTCATCTTGTTTGAAAAACAAGTCTCATTTTCTAGACATTGGTTAATTTTCGAAAGCTGTTCCTGGAACTGTTGGGAAGTAGCATCCGGAGGCTTGTATACAACCACAATTACAAGGTTTTGGTTTTCATTCTTCACTGCCAAAATTTAAACTACATCACTTGAGGTGCTTAGTAGTTCCGAACAAATGAGCGACTCTGTGACATACAGGTCAACCCCCTTCCCCCATCCTCCTTGTTGCATGTTTATTCTGTAGCATCCGAATGGGTTATAACCTGGAATCCATATTTCGTTTTCAAAGTGATCCTTTATGTGGGTCTCTGTGAAAGCCGCAAACATTGGATTTGACTCTATGAGCAGTCCTCTAATGAAAGGTATTTTGTTGCTGATGGCATTAAACGCTATGTATTTGCAAAGATAAATACCGTCATATTGATGTTAAATAGGGGTCTTTGCTGGCACTAATATGTGTTGTTCTGGAGGGAAGACCACTGACTGTGCCTCCGCTCCGGAAGTGTTTTGAGTTGGTGTACGAGTTCTGTCATTTCTTGTTACCCTTTTTTCTTCCTGGCACTAAAAATCCTCTCTTGACGTCTAGTTCATCAGCTTGTCCTTTTATGTACCATTAAAATTAAGTCGAATCTGAGTACTGTAGAAGCTCTAAATGGAACCATAGTCGACCTAATAACAGAACCAAGGTAACATTGGCTCAGATAATATATTACCATAGACTTCTCCTTTTTTCATATATTTTACTTACAACTTGATGTACAAAATACATACATAGGTAGCGTTTATGAATAAATAAACAGCACTGGCACTACTCCAGTCCACTGAGTAAATACACCATACATAATGCCACTAACACCATACCTAATGCCACTAACACCATACATAATGCCACTAACACCATACATAATGCCACTAACACCATACATAATGCCACTAACACCATACATAATGCCACAAACACCATACATAATACCACTAACACCATACATAATGCCACCAACACCATACATAATGCCACTAACACCATACATAATACCACTAACACCATACATAATGCCACTAACACCATACATAATACCACTAACACCATACATAATGCCACTAACACCATACATAATGCCACTAACACCATACATAATGCCACTAACACCATACATAATGCCACTAACACCATACATAATGCCACTAACACCATACATAATGCCACTAACACCATACATACCACTAACACCATACATAATACCACTAACACCATACATAATGCCACTAACACCATACATAATGCCACTAACACCATACATAATGCCACTAACACCATACATAATGCCACTAACACTATACATAATGCCACTAACACCATACATAATGCCACTAACACCATACATAATGCCACTAACACCATACATAATGCAACTAACACCATACATAATGCCACTAACACCATACATAATACCACTAACACCATACATAAGGCCACTAACACCATACATAAGGCCACTAACACCATACATAATGCCACTAACACACGACCCACACCCTGCCTCTGTATACACACTATAATAATAATAATAATAATAATATAATTTATTTAGACATGGTACAATGATACATAGTTGGGTAGACATGATACATAGGTATTAAGGAGATGTACATGCCAAAAGCCCCTAATATGCTGTGCATTGCGGGCATTCTTAGGACTATTTAATAGTAGACTACATGGTAAAAAATTATGGTTGATAATTTATAAAATAAGTATAATTGTGTATCTAAGTTATAAAGTTTGAATATAAGTTGTACATATCAATTAATTGCAGCAATGCAACTAATTGAGTGAGATAACAATTTAAAACAATTAATTGCATTGCAGTTACAGTTTACGTGGTCATTATAATGTAAAAAATTTTTAGAAACAGTTAGCTTAGTATGTATTATTCATAACAGGTTTTTTCAATTAAGTGATTAATCAGGTTTTTTCATTTAAGTGATTATTCTACTTTTTTTTGGGGGAAAGTTTGATATTGAGCATTTAGG
>WNWK01030624.1:0-23359 GCA_009830355.1 Cherax destructor
GAAGCGAACATTCCATCCTTGTCCGATCGTCGTGATGCACATTGCATTCTCTATTATGTTCGCTCTCATGACCTCCGCAATCCTTCTATGTATAGGATTGTCACAGATGTTAGTAGATGCTCGTTATTTGTTCGGCACCCCTGTTTACTTCATCTCTTTTCTCTTCGTCTACATTCACTCGTCTTCCCTTCAGCTACCACCTTTATATGTTCATGTGGCTTCTCACTTTCCCCTACCCCTTGAGAAGTTCCTGCTGTCCTTGTCTGTTCTATTCCTCTAGCTTGAGCGAAAGCCCGCCTACATATGGCGGCTTCTCGCTCTTTTTTTCTAGACCACTTCCGTTCTCATTCCTATGCCATCACAGTGTACACCGATGGTTCAAAGTCGTCTGATGGTGTCGGATTCGCAGCAGTGTTTCCGGCTAGCATATTTATGGCTGAATTGTATGCCATTCTTGTGGCACTTATCTGTATTGCATCTATGCCTGTGTCACCATTTGTGTTCGTTTCAGACTCCCTTAGTGCTTTACAGGCTATCCATAAAATTTATTCACCTGAAATACGTAGGGAGACACTAGTCAGAGAAATAGCAAACATCGAATTAAAACTAAAGGAATCTTATAGGAATCAAGAGACACAGGAAGAACTAAGAGCCATAAATGAAATTGAAAGAAACCCTAAGTATTTCTTTTCCTATGCAAAATCAAAGTCGAGAACAACAACCAGTATTGGGCCCCTACTTAAACCGGATGGGTCCTACACAGATGACAGCAAGGAAATGAGTGAGTTACTTAAATCCCAGTATGACTCAGTCTTTAGCGAGCCACTAACCAGACTGAAAATCGAAAACCTAAATGATTTTTTCATGAGAGTGCCACAGAACTTGACAGACGCATGCCTTTCTGACATCATCACTACGCCAAATGACTTTGAAAAGGCAATAAATGACATGCCCATGCACTCCGCTCCAGGCCCAGACTCATGGAACTCCGTGTTCATCAAGAACTGCAAGAAGCCCCTATCACATGCTTTTAACATCCTATGGAGAGGGAGCATGGACACTGGGATCTTCCGAGCTACTAAAAACAACAGACATAGCCCTGCTCCACAAAGGGGGCAGTAAAGCAATAGCAAAGAACTACAGACCAATTGCGCTAACGTCCCATATCATAAAAATCTTTGAAAGGGTTCTAAGAAGCAAGATCGCCACCCACCTTGATACCCATCAATTGCACAACCCAGGACAGCATGGGTTTAAAGCAGGCCGCTCCTGTCTGTCCCAACTACTGGACCACTACGACAAGGTCCTGGATGCTCTAGAAGATAAACAGAATGCAGATGTTATATACACAGATTTTGCAAAAGCCTTTGACGAGTGTGACCATGGTGTAATAGCACACAAAATGCGTGATAAAGGAATAACAGGAAAAGTTGGTAGATGGATTTATAATTTCCTAACACGTAGAACACAAAGAGTAGTAGTCAACAGAGTAAAGTCTGAGGCAGCTACTGTGAAAAGCTCTGTTCCACAAGGCACAGTACTTGCTCCCATCCTATTCCTCATCCTCATATCACACATTGACAGGGATATAAGCCACAGTGCTGTGTCTTCCTTTGCAGATGACACCGATCTGTATGACAGTGTCCACAGTTGAAGACACTGCAAGACTCCAAGCAGACATAAACCAAATCTTTAAATGGGCTGCAGAAAACAATATGAAGTTCAATGATGAGAAATTTCAATTACTCAGATACGGAAAACGTGAAGAAATTAAAATCTCATCGGAGTACAAACTAATTCCAACCACACAATAGAGCGAAAAACTAATGTCAAAGACCTGGGAGTGATCATGTCAGAGGATCTCACCTTCAAGGACCATAACAATGTAGCAATTGCACTGCTCGAAAAATGACAGGATGGATAATGAGAACCTTCAAAGCCAGGGATGCCAAGCCCATGTTGACACTTTACAGATCGCTTGTTCTATCTAGGCTGGAATATTGCTGCACACTAACTGCACCTTTCAAGGCGGTGAAATTGCTGACCTTGAAAATGTGCAGAGAACCTTCACCGCACGCATAAGTGCGATAAACCACCTCAACTACTGGGAACGCTTGAAGTTCCTAAACCTGTACTCTCTAGAACGCAGGCGGGAGATACATTATTATATACACATGGAAAATTCTCGAGGGCTTAGTACCAAACTTGCACACAAAAATCACTCCGTACGAAAGCAAAAGACTCGGCAGGCGATGTAACATTCCCCCAATAAAGAGCAGGGGTGCCACTAGCACGTTGAGGGACAACACAATAAGTGTGAGGGGCCCAAGATTGTTCAACTGCCTCCCAGCATACATCAGGGGGATTACCAACAAGCCCCTGGCTGTCTTCAAGCAGGCACTGGACAGGCACCTCAAGTCGGTACCTGATCAGCCGGGCTGTGGTTCGTACGTTGGACTGCGTGCGGCCAGCAGTAACAGCCTGGTTGATCAGGCTCTGGTCCAACAAGAGGCCTGGTCACAGACCGGGCCGCGGGGGCGTTGACCCCTGGAATTCTCTCCAGGTACACTCCAGGTAGACCCCCTAATTCTTCGTATCCAACTTTGGTTGAGCTGTCTCTGGAGCAAGCACAAAGATGTTGTTTTTTGTTGGGTCCCTGGTCATGTTGACATACAGGGCAATGAACAGGCAGAGACTGCTGAGCGGTCAGCAGTACATGACCTTCCAGTTTCTTATAAAGGTGTTCCTTTCATGGACTATTTTGCGGTCATTGCTACCCACCTTCGCATCCATTGGCAACAACACTGGTCTGACCTGCTAAATAACATACTTCATTCTATTAACCCAAGTATAGATTTCTGGCTTTTTTCTTGTCACCAATGTCAAGGTTGGGAGACTTCACTCTCCCATCTTCGAATCGGCCACACTCGTCTTACTCACGGGTATCTCATGGAGAGGCTCCCTGCCCCTCTCTGTGAGCATTGTCAGGTTCCAGTGTCTGTTCGACATATTCTGTTGGACTGCCCACTCTATCAACAAGCACGCAGAATTTACCTCCAATGGTATCTTCGCTCTGCGGCCCTTTCTTTCTTGCTGATGGACCCTCCTTTAATCCTGTCTCTCTCATTGACTTTTTGACAGAAACTGACTTACTACACAAACTCTGAAGATTATACCTCTTGTGCCTCCCTTAGTCTCTTCTACCTTGATCTCTTGCTACCCTCTATCCCTGCACTATCCACTGTCCTGCTTCACTCCATATCCTACTAATCATCCATCTCTCTCTTACAATCCATTCTTCCTGCATCCTGCCCTGCCGTGCTGTATAACCCTTGTGGTTTAGCACTTCTTTTGATTATAATAATAATAATAATAATAATAATAATCATGCTCTGAAGAGAGGCACTCGCATCCTCATGGTCCAGAATGCTGGCCAAGTTCATGATGACATTTTGGAGCAGCTTGAGGTCCAGGACCTCCCTATCCTTAAAGTTGACACTTTTGTCCTCCCTGCCCGTAAGTGAAAACGTTATCATTGCAATATAGCTCGTTTAACATTTGACTGCAGTGAACTTCCACCCTAGGTCTACATCACAGGTCATCATTTAGAAGTTCAAAAGGTGACCCCTATTCTGCAACAGTGTAGAAACTGCTGGCATTTTGGTCATCCAGCAAAATATTGCAGGTCCATGGCCGAATTTGTTATATTCATCTGATCCTTTTTCTGATGGATCCTTTAACGAAAGTCTTATACGCACTGGTGTTCCATACCATCAGCTCTATGTTAATTCTTCTCTACATTACACTGCTGCCCGTATCCACTTGAATAAGTGGTATACACTCTGTTCTTTATACCTTTCCCCTTCGCGAGCATTGTCTATCCCAGATGTTAATTTTCTGGTTTCTTCCTTACCGCCATCCCTTCTATTACTTGGTGATTTTAACGCACACCATTTCTTTGGGAAGTGTCGCACTGTGACTCGCATGGCGTTCAGTTGGAGGCATTTCTTGCTTCTCTCCCCCTCCATGTTCTAAATACGGGTACTCCTACCCATTTTGATCCCCGAACTCATTCTTTCTCCTGCATTGATCTTTCCATCTGCTCTTCATTAACTGTCCTTGACTTCACCTGGTCTGTCCTCCCGGACTTGCATGATAGCTATCATTTCCCAATCATCCTTAGGTCCCCTTCGTATTCTCCATCTCCTCGTAGCCCACGCTGGCAATTTGACCGGGCGAAATGGGACCTTTACGCACAACTTACTGCCTTTCATAAGGTTCCTTCCTCTTCCTCCATTGATGAGGTTTTACATCTCTTTTCGTCCTCCGTCTTCACAGCGGCTTCACATTCTATCCTCGAAACCTCGGGCAAACATTCTCAGAAGTGCGTGCCTTGGTGGTCTCTTGTGCTCAGGCAGTACATTTGAAACGAGCTGCGTTGGGAAGGTATTGGTATAACAGAACCACAGAGAGACTCCTTGATTTTAAGCAGAAGAGAGCAATTGCTCTCTATGTCATACGTGACGCTAAATGCACTTGCTGGCGAGATTACGTTTCTTCGGTCACTTCGGCTTCCTCAGTGAGTGCAGTCTGGAAGAAAGTGCTGAAATTGAGTGGTAAATTCTCCCGTGACCCGGCTCCTGTCCTTCAGTTTGCCGGTGTCGATATAGCACACCCTCTTGCCATTACCACTGAAATTGGTAATCATCTGGTCTGCATTTCTCAAGGGCTCCATCTATGCCCCCTGTTCCTTTCTTCTAAGTCTGCCAGCGAGTTAAAGCCCTTAGATTTTTCTTTTAAGAGAATCTTAAAATGTGCCTTTTACCCTTCAAGAACTGGAGGTAACACTCTCTGCTTGCCGATCATCGGCATCTGGGCCAGACGTCATACATATTCGTATGCTACAGCATTTACATCAGTCTGCTCTTACTGTCCTCTACAACTTTTTAATCTTATATGCCTCCCAACTTCCACTGTCTCTCCAAACTCCAACCTAACCCTACCAACCTCACTCTCTCTCTCTCCAGCCTCTAACCCTAACCCTCCCAACTTCACTGTCTCTCCAACCTCCAACCTAACCTCCCAACCTCATCTCTCCAACCCACAACCTAACCCTCCCAACCTTACTCTCTCTATAACTTCCAACCTTACCCTCCCAACCTCACTCTCTCCAACCTCCTCTCAAACCTAATCTCCAACCTCACTCTCTCTCCACTCTCCAACCTAACCCTCCCAACCTCACTCTCTCTCCAACCTCAAACCTAACCCTCCCAACCTCACTCTCTCTCCAACCTAACCCTTCCAACCTCTCTGTCTGTCCAACCTACCCCTCCCAACCTCTGTCTTTCCAACCTAACCCTCCCAACCTCACTCATTCTCCTTCTTCCAACCTAACCCTCCAAACCTCACTGTCTCTCTAATCTAACCCTCCCAACCTCACTGCATCTCCAACCTAACCCTCTCAACCTCACTGTGTCTCGAACCTAACCCTCCCAACCTCACTGTTTCTCCAACCTAACCCTCCCAACCTCACTGTCTCTCCAACCTAACCCTCCCAACCTCACTCTCCTACCTCACCTAACCTCCCAACCTCACTGTCTCTCCTACCTCAACCTCACTCTCTCACCTCCTACCTAACCCTCCCAACCTTACTGTCTCCAACCTAACCCTCCCAACCTCACTGTCTCCAATCTAACCTCCCAGCCTCACTGTCTTCCAACCTAACCCTCCCAACCTCACTTCTCCCTACCTCCAACCTAACCTCCCAACTCTCACTCTCCTACCTCCAACCTAACCCTCCCAACCTCACTCTCCTACCTCCAACCCAACCTCCCAACCTCACCTCCCACCAACCCTCCCAACCTCACTGTCTCTCCTACCTCCAACCTCACTCTCTCTCCAACCTCCTACCTAACCCTCCCAACCTTACTGTCTCTCCAACCTAACCCTCCCAACCTCACTGTCTCTCCAACCTAACCCTCCCAGCCTCACTGTCTTTCCAACCTAACCCTCCCAACCTCACTCTCTCTCTCCTCTCTAACCTAACCCTCCAACCTCTCACTGTTTCTCCAATCTAACCCTCCCAACCTGAATGTCTCTTCATCCTAACCCTCTCAACCTCACTGTCTTCCAACCTAACCCTTCCAACCTCACTGTCTCTCAACCTAACCCTCCCAACCTCACTGTCTGTCCAACCTATCCCTCCCAACCTCCTAGTCTCTCCAACCTATCCTCTCCCAACCTCACTCTTCTACCTCCAACCTAACCCTCCCAACCTCACTGTCCTCCACCCTAACCCTCCCAACTCACTGTCTCTCCAATCTAACCCTCCCAACCTCACTGTCTCCAACCTAACCCTCCAACCCTCACTTTCTACCTCAACCTAACCCTTCCAACCTCACTGTCTCTCCAACCTAACCCCTTCCAACCTCACTGTCTCTCCAACCTATCCTCCAACGTCACTCCTCTCCAACCTAACCCTCCCAACTTCATTGTCTCTCCATCCTCCATCCTATCTCTCCCAACCTCACTGTCTCTCCAACCTAACCCTCTTAAGCTCACTCTTCTACCTCCAACCTAACCCTCTTAAACTCACTCTTCTACCTCCAACCTAACCCTCCCAACCTCACTGTCTCTCCAACCTAACCCTCCCAACCTCAATGTCTCTCCAACCTCCAACCTAACCCTCGCAACCTCACTGTCTCTCCATCCTCCAACCTAACTCTCCCAACCTCACTCTCTCCAGCCTCCAACCTAACAATCCCAACCTCACTGTCTCTCCAACCTCCAACCTAACCCTCCCAACCTTAACTCTTCATTACATCAAGGGAAAACTTATCCTCTTCTACTAATATATTTGATGCCTTTCCCAGTATTTCTTCATATAAACAATTTTTTATCACTTCAGCCTCAGTATAATTTCTTAACTTTTTTATTAAACCTAATAAATAAATAGGGTATAATATATTGTTAAAGTTCTACGACTTAATCTTGTTTTAAATCTTGTATTTATTATTGGGGGTATCATAGGGAAGTGTCACACTAGTATCAACCTTATTTCATTTATTCATAAGAGTATTTAGAGGGTAACCACTAGAGTGTATCACTATTTTCAACTTTTCTTCTTCCTATAACGTATAAGACCAGTCAAATGTTTTTTTCTCATGGATATTTAGAGGTAATGAACTGTTTTACACTTAACTCTCAATTCACATCCCTACCATCCAAGACCACATACACACACATCGCTGATGGAATAACGAATAAGTGGGAGGAGTGGCACGAATGAGTCAAAGAGGCATCACCGGACATCATAGCTCTCACAGAAACCAAGCTCAAAAAAATGATAACAGATGCCATCTTTCCAACGGGATATCAGATCCTGACTAAAGATAGAGGGAACAGAGAGGGTGGAGGAGTGGCAATGCTCATCAAAAACAATGGGATTTTGAGGAGCTGGAGAGAGGAGACAGAGGAAAAGCAAGAGACTATATAATAGGTACACTTCAGTCTGGAGGTCCCAAGGTGGTAATTGCAGTGATGTGTAACCCACCACAGAACAGCAGGAGGCCAAGGCAAGAGTATGATGAGAGTAATAGAGCGATGGTTGACACACTGGCCGAAGTGGTCAGAAGGGCTCATGCGAGCAAGGAAAAGCTGCTGATTATGGGGGACTTCAACCACAAGGAAATCGACTGGGAGAATCTAGAGACACATGGGGGCCCAGAAACATGGAGAGCTAAGATGATGGAGGTTGTACTGGAAAATCTTATGTACCAACACGTACATAAGAGGAGAGGATGAACCAGCGAGATTGGACCTAGTATTCACCTTGACTAGTGCAGATATGGAGAACATCACATATGAAAGACCCCTCGGGGCCAGTGATCACGTGGTTCTGAGCTTCAAATACATAGTTGAGTTACAAGTGGAGAGGGAACCAAGAAGGGCAGGATGAATGAAGCCAAACTATAAGAAAGGGAACTAGGCAGGCATGAAGAATTTCCTGCATGGGGTTCAGTGGGGCAGAGAATTGGCAGGGAAGTCAGTAAACGAGAGGATGGAATATGTGACAACAATATGCAAGGAAGCTGAGGAGAGGCTTGTATCCAAGGGTAACAGAAATAACAAGAAAGTCAGGATGAGCCCTTGGTTCACCCAAAGGTATAGAAAGGCCAAAACCAAGTGTGCTAGAGAATGGAAGAAGCATAGAAGCCAAAAGATCCAGGAGAATAAGGAAAGAAGTCGTAGAGCCAGAAATGAATATGCACAGGTAAGATGGGAGGCCCATCGACAATATGAAAATGACATAGCAGCGAAAGCCAAATCTGACCCGAAGCTGTTGTACAGTCACATCAGGAGAAAAACATCAGTCAAGGACCAGGTGATCAAGCTGAGGAAGGAAGGAGGGGGAGATTACAACATGAGAGTCAAAGAAGTGTTCACAGGGGAGACAGAAGGGACTCCAGAAAGACGGAGATGTTGGGTACACCATCAAGTGTTGAATACAATACATGCAACTGAGGAAGAACTAAATAGGCTGCTACGCGAGCTAGATACCTCAAAGGTGATGGGGCCAGATAACATCTCTCCATGGGTCCTGAGAGAGGGAGAAGAGGCGCTATTATACCATAACAACAATCTTCAACACATCTATCGAAACAGGGCGGCTACCTGAGGTATGGAAGACAGCAGACGTAGTTCCAATTTTTAAAAAAGGAGACAGACTTGAAGCACTAAACTACAGAACAGTGCCACTGACATGTATAGTATGCAAGGTCATGGAGAAGATTATCAGAAGAGTGGTGGGGCACCTAGAAAGGAATGAGCTTATCAACAACAGCCAGCACGGTTTCAGGGATTGGAAATCCTGCGTCACAAACTTACTGGATTTCTATGACAGGGTGACAGCAGTAAGACAAGAGAGAGGGGTGGGTAGATTGCATTTTCTTGGACTGTAAGAAGGCATTTGTCACAGTTCCACACAAGAGATTAGTGCAAAAGCTGGGGAACCAGGCAGGGATAACAGGGAAGGCACTGCAATGGATCAGGGAATACCTGTCAGGAAGACAACAGCGAGTCATGGTACATGGCGAAGTGTTAAAGTGGGCGCCTGTAACGAGCGGTGCTGTTTCTGGTATTTGTGAACGACATGACGGAAGGAATAGACTCCGAAGTTTGCAGATGATGTGAAGTTGATGAGAAGAATTCAATCGGACGAGGACCAGGCAGAACTACAGAGGGATCTGTACAGGCTGCAGGCCTGGGAAGAGTGTGGGGGTTAGTATGGAAGGTTTTTTTTTAGTACATTTGTTTAACAAAATGAAAACGAGAGGGGTGCTGGGGATCTGCAAAAAACAGAGGTAGTAGTTTTGGTGCCGAAAAGGGAACTATGTATGTTTGTACAGGATTATAGGGCTATAACGTTAATGTGCGGAGACTATAAGATCTTTGGGAAGGTGCTTGGTAATAGAATGAAGTCTGTGGTGGGGAAGGTATTAGATGAAGGGCAATACGGTGTGCCTGGCAGGTCTATGTATGCGGGTCAAGGGAATATTAGGCATTTTATTGAAGAGCGACAATTGAAGGGAAGGGCCATAGATTGGCAAGCAGCCTATGATTGTGTAGAGCATGAGGCTTTGTGGAGTTTTATGAAATGGCAGTGGTTTGGGAAGGAAATAGTGTCTTGGGCGAAACTGCTGTACGAGGGGGCGCAGGTACGTGTCCAGGTGAATGGGAGGTTGGGTAGGCTGGTGGTGATGGAAAGGGGTCTCCGTAAGGGATGCCCTATGTTGCAATTGATGTTTGCGGTGATGCAGGACCCCTTTTATATTGCGATCAGGTTAGGGGTACGGAAATGTGCATTAAGGGTTCATGAGGGTAAGCCGATGGGTATAGTCAGATATGTGGATGATACAACAATTCTGGTGGGGGGATGGAAGACTTATGGAGTGTTAGTGAGTTGGTGGAGGCTTTTGGGACGGCATCGGGTATGAGGGTCAACCATCAGAAGTCCATGTTAATGAGGGTGGGGGATTGGGAGGGGGTGGGGATGTAGAGGAGGGATGGAGGGTGGTACAACAGGTAAAGATTTGTGGGATTATTCATGCATGTAACGTATGGGAGGCTCATGTTGTGAATTCGGGAGAAGTGGTAGACAAAGTTTTGGGACGGTTAGTGGGGTTATGTTCTGCACAATTAACGGTGCATCAACAGGTGATTGTTACAAATGTGCTCTTATTTGGAAAGTTGTGGCACGGGGCGGCCATATACCCTATGTTAAGTATTGACGTGCAGCGTTTGCTGAAAAGGGTTTTCCGTTTTATATGGGGGTTTGGGTGTGATGGTTAAGTAGAGGGGTCGTGTGTTTACCAGTGAGCCAAGGTGGCTTGGGGTTATTTAAGTTGCACCAAAGGTTAAAGGGGGTGTATGTGAAGCATAGTTTTTTTAGGGGGGTGGGGGTAGGGGGCTGGAGACATTACATCGAGATTTATGTCGATGGTGGAGGGGTAGGGATCTAAAGGATTGTGAGGCCATGTTGAGGGCGTTAATGTTAGTAAGGGAGCCGGGTAAAGTGCGGGTTGGGGCCCTGGG
Organism: Cherax destructor; assembly: GCA_009830355.1. Taxonomy (NCBI): domain Eukaryota; kingdom Metazoa; phylum Arthropoda; class Malacostraca; order Decapoda; family Parastacidae; genus Cherax; species Cherax destructor. The sequence goes on from WNWK01030624.1 coordinate 10,594, forward strand.
AAGGGTGGGTCAAGGTAAGAGAGTGGCTGTGGTGCACAGGTCTATCCATTGTATGCCTGGGAAGATATATGGAGAAGGTTACAGAGATTGAAGAGGTAATGTACAAATTTTTGCATAACATTTTACCATCAGGGGAGGTTTTGGGGAATAGGAGGTTACAGGAAGGGAGGTAGTGCTGTGAGTGTGGGGGGTTGATACAGTCTTTCACGCAGTTTACTTTTGAGAAAGTTTGGGACCAGTGCGGGAGTGGTTTAGTAAGGTTTTGCGAATGGTGGGGGGAATAGTTTATCTGTTTTGTGGGCATTAAGTCTGGATGTAGGGGGGCAGCCGGTCCAGCAGGCGGTGGGGCATTTTGTCAAAGATTTAATTTATATGTCATGGGTTATGCGGAAGTCAGGGGCGAGAGTAAGGATACGAGTGCTTGCAGCAGTGTTTATTGAATGAAGTGTCAAACTAGGGTGGTTATGGGGTGCGTTGGGAGCGGACATTTTCAGATGGTTATAGGAATTTCACATTGAGAGACTTGTGGGATTTGTAGGGATCATGGGGATGTGAGCCGGCTGGTTTCCTGGAGGGGTAGAAACGTCTTACTGCAGGATTGATGTAATGCTTTGGATGTTGTATAGCTGTGTGTGTGTGTGCTTGTGCATTGGGTTTTAGGTTGATGTGCCAATTGTGTTATGTTGCCTTACCTGGGGTAAGGTGAGTTTATAAGTTCTAATGAAATGATGGTAATCAAGACTTTGTTATCTTGTGTTTTGTATACCTTTCTTGAGGACAGGCAAAGAATGTCCTATTCTGTGTTTCTAGGAAATGTATATGTAATATCCCAGAATGTACAAATTAGCACCCATATGTATTTAACTTGGTTTTACTGTGTATAGGGAATGGACATTGGGCGTGGGCATGTCTGGGTTCTGGCTTGTAAGTGGTTGTGTGCACGAGAGTGGTTGGGGGACGTGTGGGATGGGTGGATCTTCTGGCCCTGTCTTCACTCGGGAGGGTAAAGAGGCTCTTCATTGTATGAATGAATGGCCGTGGTTTACATTGATTCCAGGTGTTTCGGGTTTTGTAATGCGGTTGGCCACAACGGATGGTGTGGTAAAGCTTATATTGTACATCACGTTAAGCATGCTGTAGGATGCTCTTGGTATGGTTCGTACTAGTTCACTAACGGCTCTACGTCTGTGGTATTAGAAAGGAATGAGGGGTGTAATACAAACTTTAGGGAGGTTCAAAGCTCCCAAGGATAGGGGGAATGGCCATGTCTTGCATTTTATGTTTTATTGTGTGTCATATTTATGTAATTTGTAAATGAGGGTTCTCTATAATTTTATGTTCTGTATAATGTTTGGGTGTGTTTGTAGTGCACATGGGGTGGGGATGTACTCAGTGTTACTTATTGTTATTTGTATCTGTAAGGGTGTTGTGACGATCTAATACTTGTCCATATTTTCTTGGCTTGTATTATACATGTTTATTATATGTATGTGACAGTATTTAAGTACCTAATAAAAAAAAAAATTACCACATGTTTGTACTCTGGAGCATCACAGAGGTCACGTATGCAACGCCTCTTGGTCACGTATGCAATGTCTCTTGGTCACGTATGCAACGCCTCTTGGTCACGTATGCAATGTCTCTTGGGAGTAGTGTTAGTGTATATGAGTGACAGACTCATATACACAGGAAAAGTACAAAAACTCCTGCATCACTTTATACACATGAGGGACAATCATGAACTCTCAGTGATCGTCACATATAAAGAAATCAAGAATTTGTGTTGCAAACTGTTGCAGTGTTAAGCAAGTAGGGAAATGGTGCTTAGGTCAGCGATATAGGACTGCACCAAGGCGGTGAAGGGCGCCGTGAGTTAGATTGCTTTTAAACTCAGTAAAGACAACTTGTGCTTCATGCTATAATTACAAAGACTAGTGATCATGTGTTTTGTTAATAAAAGACAATCCACATTTGCAGTAGAACAATTACAGGAAGTGGGTTGAACTGCCTGTAGTAACATTACTGTGAACTTAAACTATTGAAAGACAATCAAGTGTACCAGTGAGTGTTGCGAATTTCCAGACTGAGTGGAATACGTGGACATTCTTAAAGATACTATTCTTCAATCAAGACACCGGATACCCGGGTAAATTAAGGGTCCGATACAAATACCCAGGTAAGTCTGCTTAGACATAGGGTTGTTCAATTGACTGCGCAGTTAGGAACTGATGTATGTTCTAGGAAAATTTATCATACACCCGGTAACCAGTGGGCCATTGAGCCCAATACAAGTGAGTATAGGCCCTCGTCAGTGTTCAGTTATTCAATGAAATACTGACACAACACCCCCCAGGGGTAATTATACTCATACTTACTTTCCCTACAGCCACATGGTCGTCGAACAACTGTCTCTCATCGATGGTGTCTATCGTCGGAGGCTGCAATTAGGCAGAGACAGCAACAAAGCTAGTTTTTGTGATTGTTTTTCCTAGTTTTTAATATTGTTTTACGAATTTATTTCATCATAGTTTTGGTGAGATAAATTATCCACAAGATGAGCCATCTAGCTCTGTTCTCTGTTATGCCTTTGAGACAGGTAGGACACTGGGGCAGGCGCTGGGATGTAGCTCTGTGCTCTTGCATGAAGCAAAGAGTCACCTGCTGGGCCGAGATAGGAGCAGCTGGGTGGGTGATGCGTGAGTGTTGTTCAAAATTCAGAGATCCTGCTGGTTTGTTTGTTTGATCCTCCCATGTCCCTCTTGTGGCAGTAATTGCACCTGGTATGGTGACAGCGAGAACATTGCCTTAGTGCCTGGGAGGGTGGACTCCTATTTGCTACACCTCCTGTGTTTCTCTGCTGATTCAGCTTCTGATTTCTCTGTTGGTTCTGTTGCTGGTAAGCTGATCATTAAGTACCTGATGAGCGTTTTCCTGGGACTGTGTTAGTGGAAAGTGAAACGACTGTGGGTGTCTACCTCCCCTTCCACGTCTACTTCCTTCTCTTCCATGTCCTCCTCCACGTCCTCTACCACGCTCTCGTTCAGTTCTATCAGATATGTCCCTGCTGTTCAGGAGCAATATTGGTCACATGATTATTAGCTGCATCAATCTCTATCAGACAAAATCCTGACTCAGTATTGGAAGATGGTAAACAGCTGCCAGGTGTACTGGCAGGTGTTGGAGCGTTAATGGCAGGTATACCGTCAGGTGTAGGAGAGTTGACAGATCCAAGGCTTGCTTCGTTGTTGAGTAATGGATTTGCTACCTCTGAGGTGGTCGAAGGAGTTGAATATAAATTTCTAAATGCAGTGTTTTTTGCTCTATCTGTCAGTGAATACTTAGTGATGACAAAATTCCACCAGGTATTTGTTGTTGGGCTGCTCTTAGTATGAGTCTTCCAGTCTTGGTCAATAGTGCCAGCATCAGCTGAGCAGCTTATGTGACTTGATGTAGGCGTGAACTGACCTTTTGTAATAGCTTGGGGAGTATCTAATGATTTGAGGAGCTCATGAAGTGTTTCTCTGTGATAGATTATATAAGCTGCAACTTTACAACACATCCCATTAGTGTAGTCTCGATTATTTGAGTGGAGTCCCTGAGGTACCTCTGGACCTTCCTGTTGTGCCGCCAGGCTCGTTTCTACATATGTCACAGGACCTAGGATGTCTTTCAAGCTTCTGAGATATTCATTGAGGGTAACACAAAAGCCTTCGTCTGTCATTCAATGTATGTGGCATTAGTTGGAACACGTGAGTTCCTTACACTTAAGGAACGGCAGATCTCTTGTGTTAAGTCCACAGACACTGCAGTAGCTCCTGGGACAAGAGCCACATAGTGAGGATATTTTTTCTATTTTGCGATGTGAAGTCATCAAGGAAAGTTTACAAGATTGCAATGAAGTCTCTGGAGAGAGCGTGGTAGGTGTGGTGGTAGGTGTGGTGGTAGGTGTGGTGGTAGGTGTGGTGGTAGGTGTGGTGGTAGGTGTGGTGGTAGGTGTGGTGGTAGGTGTAGTGGTAGGTGTGGTGGAGGTGTGGTGGTAGGTGTGGTGGTAGGTGTGGTGGTTGGTGTGGTGGTAGGTGTGGTGGTGAGGTGTGGTGGTAGGTGTGGTGGAGGTGTGGTGGTAGGTGAGTGGAGGTGTGGTGGTTGGGTGGTGGTAGGTGTGGTGGTAGGTGTGGTGGTAGGTGTGGTGGTAGGTGTGGTGGTAGGTGTGGTGGTAGGTGTGGTGGTAGGTGTGGTGGTAGGTGTGGTGGTAGGTGTGGTGGTTGGTGTGGTGGAGGTGTGGTGGTAGGTGTGGTGGAGGTGTGGTGGTAGGTGTGGTGGTAGGTGTGGTGGTAGGTGTGGTGGTAGGTGTGGTGGAGGTGTGGTGGAGGTGTGGTGGTGGGTGGTGGTAGGTGAGTGGAGGTGTGGTGGTTGGTGTGGTGGTAGGTGTGGTGGTAGGTGTGGTGGTAGGTGTGGTGGTAGGTGTGGTGGCAGGTGTGGTGGTAGGTGTGGTGGCAGGTGTGGTGGCAGGTGGTGGTAGGTGTAGTGGTAGGTGTGGTGGTAGGTGTGGTGGTAGGTGTGGTGGTAGGTGTAGTGGTAGGTTTGGTGGTAGGTGTGGTGGTAGGTGTGGTGGTAGGTGTGGTGGTAGGTGTGGTGGTAGGTGTGGTGGTAGGTGTGGTGGTAGGTGTGGTGGTAGGTGTGGTGGTAGGTGTGGTGGTAGGTGTGGTGGTTGGTGTGGTGGTAGGTGTGGTGGTAGGTGTGGTGGTAGGTGTGGTGGTAGGTGTGGTGGTAGGTGTGGTGGTTGGTGTGGTGGTAGGTGTGGTGGTAGGTGTGGTGATTGGTGTGGTGGTAGGGTGGGTGGTTGGTGTGGTCGTAGTGTGGTGGTGGTGTGGTGGTGGTGTGTGGTGGTAGGTGTGGTGGTAGGGTGGTGGTAGGTGTGGTGGTAGGTGGTGGAGGTGGTGGTGGCAGGTGTGGTGGTAGGTTGGTGGTAGGTGGGGTGGTTAGTGTGGTGGTAGTGTGTGGTGGTGGTGTGGTGGTAGGTGTGGTGGTAGGTGTGGTGGTAGGTGTGGTGGTAGGTGTGGTGGTAGGTGGGGGGGTGGTGAGGTGGTGGTGGTAGGTGTGGTGGTAGGTGTGGTGGTAGGTGTGGTGGTAGGTGTGGTGGTAGGTTGGTGGTAGGTGTGGTGGTAGGTGTGGTGGTTTGGTGTTGGGGGTAGGTGTGGTGGTAGGTGTGGTGGTAGGTGTGGTGGTAGGTGTGGTGGTAGGTGTGGTGGTAGGTGTGGTGGTAGGTGTGGTGGTAGGTGTGGTGGTAGGTGTGGTGGTAGGTGTGGTGGTAGGTGTGGTGGTAGGTGTGGTGGTAGGTGTGGTGGTAGGTGTGGTGGTTGGTGTGGTGGTGGTGTGGTGGTAGGTGTGGTGGTAGGTGTGGTGGTAGGTTGGTGGTAGGTGTGGTGGTAGGTGTGGTGGAGGTGTGGTGGTAGGTGTGGTGGCTGGTGTGGTGGTAGGTGTGGTGGTAGGGTGGGTGGTTGGTGTGGTGGTAGGTGTGGTGGTAGGTGTGGTGGTGGTGTGGTGGTAGGTGTGGTGGTTGGTGTGGTGGTAGGTGTGGTGGAGGTTGGTGGTAGGTGTGGTGGTGGTGTGGTGGTAGGTGTGGTAGTTGGTGTGGTGGTAGGTGTGGTGGTAGGTGTGGTGGTTGGTGTGGTGGTAGGTGTGGTGGTAGGTGTGGTGGTTGGTTGGTGGTAGGTGTGGTGGAGGTGTGGTGGTGGTGTGGTGGAGGTGTGGTGGTAGGTGTGGTGGTTGGTGTGGTGGTAGGTGTGGTGGTGGAGGTGTGGTGGAGGTGTGGTGGTAGGTGTGGTGGTAGGTGTGGTGGTAGGGTGGTGGTTGGTGTGGTGGTAGGTGTGGTGGTAGGTGTGGTGGAGGTGTGGAGTTGGTGTGGTGGTAGGTGTGGTGGTAGGTGTGGTGGTGTGTGGTGGTAGGTGTGGTGGAGGTGTGGTAGTTGGTGTGGTGGTAGGTGTGGTGGTAGGTGTGGTGGTTGGTGTGGGGAGGGTGGTGGAGGTGTGGTGGTAGGTGTGGTGGAGGTGTGGTGGCAGGTGTGGTGGTAGGTGTGGTGGTAGGGTGGTGGAGGTGGGTGGTGTTGGTGGCAGGTGGTGGTAGGTGTGGTGGTAGTGTGGCTAATGTGGGGTGGTGGCCAGCCAGCTGGGAATGTGTTGCCTTCATACTATCACTAAATGAAAAAACTGTTTCCCTCTTTGAGAGTTGTTAACACAAATCACACTGTTATAGATGCACAGTTATGTTGTTATAAAGCACCCAGATGTTATTAGATAGCACCAAAGAGAGAGAATATTAGGTATTAACTGTGAAGGCAAAAGTGATGTATGTACATAAGCCTGACAGAAATCCACCAAACACTACACTTGTTCAACATGACACACTTTATGTCACTGATTTCCCCTATATTCACTTCCATGAAGGAGTTGGCTTACTTCTACTGGTGTGTTGTCTACCTGGAGTCTACCTGGAGAGAATTCCAGGGGTCAACGCCTCCGCGGCCCTGTCTGTGACCAGGCCTCCTGTTGGACCAGAGCCTGATCAACCAGGCTGTTACTGCTGGCCGCACGCAGTCCAACGTACGAACCACAGCCTGGCTGGTCAGGTACCGACTTGAGGTGCCTGTCCAGTGCCTGCTTGAAGACAGCCAGGGGTTTGTTAGTAATTCCCCTGATGTATGCTGGGAGGCAGTTGAACATTCTTGGGCCCCTGACACTTATTGTGTTGTCCCTCAACGTGCTAGTGGCACCCCTGCTCTTCATTGGGGGGATGTTACATCGCCTGCCGAGTCTTTTGCTTTCGTAGGGAGTGACTCTCGTGTGCAAGTTTGGTACTAATCCCTCGAGAATTTTCCATGTGTATATAATAATGTATATCTCCCGCCTACGTTCTAGAGAGTACAGGTTTAGGAACTTCAAGCGTTCCCAGTAGTTGAGGTGGTTTATCGCACTTATGCGTGCGGTGAAGGTTCTCTGCACATTTTCAAGGTCAGCAATTTCACCCGCCTTGAAAGGTGCAATTAGTGTGCAGCAATATTCCAGCCTAGATAGAACAAGTGATCTGTAAAGTGTCAACATGGGTTTGGCATCCCTGGTTTTGAAGGTTCTCATTATCCATCCTGTCATTTTTCGAGCAGATGCAATTGCTACTTTGTTATGGTCCTTGAAGGTGAGATCCTCTGACATGATCACTCTCAGGTCTTTGACATTAGTTTTTCGCTCTATTGTGTGGTTGGAATTAGTTTTGTACTCCGATGAGATTTTAATTTCTTCACGTTTTCCGTATCTGAGTAATTGAAATTTCTCATCATTGAACTTCATATTGTTTTCTGTAGCCCATTTAAAGATTTGGTTTATGTCTGCTTGGAGTCTTGCAGTGTCTTCAACGGTGGACACTGTCATACAAATTCGGGTGTCATCTGCAAAGGAAGACACAGCATTGTGGCTTATATCCCTGTCAATGTCTGATATGAGGATGCGGAATAGGATGGGAGCAAGTACTGTGCCTTGTGGAACAGAGCTTTTCACAGTAGCTGCCTCAGACTTTACTCTGTTGACTACTACTCTTTGTTTTCTACATGTTAGGAAATTATACATCCATCCACCAACTTTTCCTGTTATTCCTTTATCACGCATTTTGTGTGCTATTAAACCATGGTCACACTTGTCAAAGGCTTTTGCAAAATCTGTGTATATAACATCTGCATTCTGTTTATCTTGTAGAGCATCCAGGACCTTGTCGTAGTGGTCCAGTAGTTGGGACAGACAAGAGCGGCCTGCTCTAAACCCATGCTGTCCTGGGTTGTGCAGATTTTTATGATATGGGACGTTAGCGCAATTGGTCTGTAGTTCTTTGCTATTGCTTTACTGCCCCCTTTGTGGAGCGGGGCTATGTCTTTTGTTTTTAGTAGCTACGGGACGATCCCCGTGTCCATGCTCCATTTCCATAGGATGTTAAAAGCAGTTCTTGATGAACACGGAGTTCCATGAGTCTGGGCCTGGAGCGGAGTGCATGGGCATGTCATTTATTGCCTTTTCGAAGTCATTTGGCATCGTGGTGATGTCAGAAAGGCATGCGTCTGTCAAGTTCTGTGGCACTCTCATAAAAAATTCATTTAGGTTTTCGATTTTCAGTCTGGTTAGCGGCTCGCTAACGACTGAGTCATACTGGGATTTAAGTAACTCACTCATTTCCTTGCTGTCATCTGTGTAGGACCCATCCGGTTTAAATAGGGGCCCAATACTGGTTGTTGTTCTCGACTTTGATTTTGCATAGGAAAAGAAATACTTAGGGTTTCTTTCAATTTCATTTATGGCTCTTAGTTCTTCCCGTGTCTCTTTGTAGGGAGTACAATGTTACTTCTACTGGTGTGTTGTAGGGAGTACAATGTTACTTCTACTGGTGTGTTGTAGGGTGTACAATGTTACTTCTACTGGTGTGTTGTAGGGTGTACAATGTTACTTCTACTGGTGTGTTGTAGGAGTACAATGTTACTTCTACTGGTGTGTTGTAGGAGTACAATGTTACTTCTACTGGTGTGTTGTAGGGTGTACAATGGTACTTCTACTGGTGTGTTGTAGGGTGTACAATGTTACATCTACTGGTGTGTTGTAGGGTGTACAATGTTACTTCTACTGGTGTGTTGTAGGGTGTACAATGTTACTTCTACTGGTGTGTTGTAGGGAGTACAATGTTACTTCTACTGGTGTGTTGTAGGGTGTACAATGTTACTTCTACTGGTGTGTTGTAGGGTGTACAATGTTACTTCTACTGGTGTGTTGTAGGGTGTACAATGTTACTTCTACTGGTGTGTTGTAGGAGTACAATGTTACTTCTACTGGTGTGTTGTAGGGAGTACAATGTTACTTCTACTGGTGTGTTGTAGGGTGTACAATGGTACTTCTACTGGTGTGTTGTAGGGAGTACAATGTTACTTCTACTGGTGTGTTGTAGGGTGTACAATGTTACTTCTACTGGTGTGTTGTAAGGTGTACAATGTTACTTCTACTGGTGTGTTGTAGGGTGTACAATGTTACTTCTACTGGTGTGTTGTAGGGAGTACAATGTTACTTCTACTGGTGTGTTGTAGGGAGTACAATGTTACTTCTACTGGTGTGTTGTAGGGTGTACAATGGTACTTCTACTGGTGTGTTGTAGGGTGTACAATGTTACATCTACTGGTGTGTTGTAGGGTGTACAATGTTACTTCTACTGGTGTGTTGTAGGGTGTACAATGTTACTTCTACTGGTGTGTTGTAGGGAGTACAATGTTACTTCTACTGGTGTGTTGTAGGGTGTACAATGTTACTTCTACTGGTGTGTTGTAGGGTGTACAATGTTACTTCTACTGGTGTGTTGTAGGGTGTACAATGTTACTTCTACTGGTGTGTTGTAGGGAGTACAATGTTACTTCTACTGGTGTGTTGTAGGGAGTACAATGTTACTTCTACTGGTGTGTTGTAGGGTGTACACTGTTACTTCTACTGGTGTGTTGTAAGGTGTACAATGTTACTTCTACTGGTGTGTTGTAGGGAGTACAATGTTACTTCTACTGGTGTGTTGTAGGGTGTACAATGGTACTTCTACTGGTGTGTTGTAGGGAGTACAATGGTACTTCTACTGGTGTGTTGTAGGGTGTACAATGGTACTTCTACTGGTGTGTTGTAGGGAGTACAATGGTACTTCTACTGGTGTGTTGTAGGGAGTACAATGGTACTTCTCCTGGTGTGTTGTAGGGAGTACAATGGTACTTCTACTGGTGTGTTGTAGGGAGTACAATGTTACTCAACAATTTTTTTCCTCACCAACCTTCCTAGTTAAGTAATAATTAATAAATTTTGTGAAGCACACTAGAACATGTCCTGCCACCACCACTCTCTCTCTCTCTCTCTCTCTCACTCTCACTCTCACTCACTCACTCTCTCTCTCTCTCTCTCTCTCTCTCTCTCTCTATCTCTCTGTCTCACTCTCTCACTCTATCTCTCTGTCTCACTCTCTCACTCTCTCTCTCTCTCTCTATCTCTCTCTCTCTATCTGTCTCACTCTCTTACTCTCTCTCTCTTCTTTCTCATTTTTTGATCCTTTGTTATAAACAAATAAATTATATTATTAATTTGAGAATAATATCTTTGGAATCGTCTGACCTCATACAAAACTTTATTGCTTTTAACATTACATTTTTCAGATAAATAAATTTTTGAAATCAGGTGATGGTTTTGAGGGAAATATATTTCCTTCCTAAAAGTAAATGAAATGATAAGACAAGACCAGGTATTATATACGAGAAGAATAGTTACTTTTTCACAGCTAAGACAATGGTAGGTAGATAAGTTAATGATGTATAATGACAATGAAAAGATAATTCAGAGGCATGAGAATTATCTCTGGCACATCTGATCTTGTAATGAGAATACAGCCTCCAGAGACATCTCCACTCTCGGGAAATGGGAACTAGTTACATTTCTCACTTCTTTTCAAAGATTTCCCAGGAGAGCAGATAATTATCTTACTCATATAATCCTCCAAATTTTTTTTCCACGAAGCATAATTTTTAGAAAGATCTCTCCATCTCTTCCGGCAATATTCATAGATTTTATAATGACTACAAATACACACATTCTGACTTGCCATAGAATATTTTTTTTTTCTTATTATTTCGTTTGATTTCAACATGTACTAACATATTATCTCACAAAACTCATTGATATTTCCTCTAAGTCATATCAAATTTTTAAAGGGTCATTCCAGTTAATTCAGTTCACTCATAAGACTCTTTATTTCAGTCTAAACTCTCTAGAAAGATGCACAGTACACAGGATTATATTATATATAGAGAAGAAAGGAGGTGGAGACACACCAGAACATGACAACGAGCTGGACAATCTGCCGGCTACATCGTAAGTATTTCACCTATGCAGGTTTTCGGGGAGTCATATTTTAGTTTCCAGGTACCGCCAGCTGATTTGTGAACTGTGTACCCTCCTTATATGAAAAAGAATAGGTTAATAAGTACTAAATATCGAATAGTAATTGGTAATTTAAAAGAAAACCAGGGTGGACAGACAGGTGTATATTAGACTAGGATAAGCCTAGAAGACATAAGCTAGTAGGGGGTTGTGGGTCACATCAGGTCAAAGGAGCACTGCTGACCACGTGTGACACAAACTGCACCACACACACCATATTACACACTCCTACCCACTACTTTTCAAATACTCAATAAATCCACACTCACATAGTTCCAAACACATATTCTCACCCACACACCCTCACATTTCCTCACATACACACTCTCCCCTCACTATCCCCCTCACTCTCTCCCACTCTCTGCCACCTCTCTAACTCCCCTTCTCCCCTCTCTCTTCCTCCTCCACCTTTTTCTCTCCCCCTCCTCTCCTTCTTTCCCTCTTATTTCTCCCTCTCCCGTCCCCTCTCTGTGCCTCTTCCCTTCTCTCTTCCCCCCCTGTGACTATCCCGCCCCCCTCTCTCCAATTATACCCTCCTATTTCCCCCTCCACGTCTCTGTCCCCCTTCACCACTCTCTCTCTCTCTCCCTCTCTATACCTCCCTCCCCCTCTCTATACCTCCCTCCCCCTCTTTCCTTCCCTCTGCTCCACACACCCAAACACACACACACACACAGAAACGAAACTACAAAAGGGGGGACTACACAGGCATGAGGAACTTCCTACAAGACGTTCAGTGGGAGAGAGATTGGCAGGAAAACCAGTAAAAGAAATGATGGAATATGTGACAACCAAATGCAAAGAGGCAGAGGAGAGGTTTGTTCCCATGGGAAACGGAAGTAATGGGAAGACCAGAACGAGTCCTCGGTTCCCCCAGAGGTGTAGGGAGGCAAAAAAGTAAGTGTAATAGAGAATGGAAAAAGTACAGAAGACAAAAGACCCAGGAAAATAAAGAGATTAGCCGAAGAGCCAGAAACCAATATGCACAGGTAGAAGGAGGCTCAGCGACAATATGAAAATGATATAGCATCAAAAGTCAAGTCTGACCCGAAGCTGTTGTATAGCCACATCAGGAGGAAAACAACAGTCAAGGACCAGGTAATCAGGCTAAGGAAGGAAGGTGGGGAGTTCACAAGAAACGACCAAGAGGTATGTGAGGAGCTCAACATGAGATATAAAGAAGTATTTACAGAGGTAGACAGGAAGGACTCCAGGAATTCAGAATAGGGAGGTTAACCAACAAGTGCAGGATGAAATACACACAACCGAGGAGGAGGTGAAGAAGCTGCTATGTGAACTCGATACCTCAAAAGCGGTGGGACCGGACAACATTTCTCTGTGGGTCCTTAGAGAGGGAGCAGAGATGTGTGTGCCACTAACACAAATATTCAACACATCCATTGAAACTGGGCAACTACCTGAGGCGTGGAAGATGGCAAATGTAGTCCCAATTTTTAAGAAAGGAGACACACACGAGGCATTAAACTATAGACCTGTGTCACTGACGTGTATAGTATGCAAAGTCATGGAGAAGATCATCAAGAGGAGAGTGGTGGAGCACCTAGAAAGACACAAGCTTATAAACGACAACCAGCACGGTTTCAGGGAAGGAAAATCCTGTGTCACAAACCTACTGGAGTTTTATGACAAGGTAACAGAAGTAAGACACGAGAGAGAGGGTGGATAGACTGCATTTTCTTGGACTGCAAGGGCGTTCGACACAGTTCCTCACAAGAGGTTAATGCAAAAGCTAGGGATCCCGGCACACGTAAAGGGGAAAG
>WNWK01030625.1:0-23358 GCA_009830355.1 Cherax destructor
TCATTTTAAGACTTCTCAAAAACCACATACTCACCTAAACTAAATACTCATACTGTAAATTACTTTAAAAAATGCTCAATGTTATTTTCCTATAAAATAATTTCAATTTTACTATTATGTTACCACCCTACTAAACACGTTACAATGTAATATCATCATATTGTAATTTGAACAATGTAATATCACCATATTGTAATTTGAACAATCTAATATTTAAATATAACAAACTCAACCAATTTCTCTAATATTATGTACATAGTCTATTAGCCATTAGATTAAGCTGTCCTTAATGCCATGGCATGTCAGTGGCTCTCCATGCACTTCAGTTTATGATTGTAATTACAAAATCTATGTAAACTTGCAATGAAATAAAAATTCTATTCTATTCTATTCTTTTCTATCAGATGACCAAAAGCTGCAGCTGTGAGTTATGTAACTAAGACAGCGTCAGGAAACACTTGTCCTGTTTCCTGGCGAATCTTACCTCTGTCCAGGACCTATGTTTTACAATGTTGAGTATTACTAGGCTCTTTGACTTGTGTTTTGGTCTCGTTTTAGCTCTTGTGTTCTGGTCTCGTTTTAGCTCTTGTGTTCTGGTCTCGTTTTAGCTCTTGTGTTTTGGTCTCGTTTTAAGGTCCCGTCACCGGTAAATATTAGTCTTGAATTCAAAATGAAGAGCAAAATCTGAATAGGCTACAGATGGTTGGTTAATGAGGCTCAAACGAGGCACATTTGCTTTGTCTGTTTGGTAAGGTGAAGTCCAGAATCTTAATTCATGGTGTAACTTAACAAATCTTTGAGGACAATTGTGTTGAAGAGGTGTGAGCTTCTCTGCAACACAATTGTCCTCAAATGTGATAGTAATTATAGACAATGTATATTATAGGAAAACATTAGAAAACAGGGGAACTTACGTGCCCCTTAAAGCCTAGTTGTTACACGAGGATGTTAGTTTAATATCTTTATTATGCACCCCATACCCATCCTGTGGGTGGTAGTCACCCCATACCCATCCTGTGGGCGGTAGTCAAAATATTACAGAGGTACATAATGGGTCCAGGGACTGGGCCCCAAAGTTTTGATAGCTGAGCAAGTTACAAAGGTAATGAATCATGTAATTAAGTAAATTTATACTTACTTACGTTTATACATGGTTACAATCATGAACAAATTATAAAGTAAGGAGCAATTCACTAGTCCACACCCGGTCACAACTGTAATGAGTTATTGGTGCAAATATTAATTGTTGGGTCACAGTCACACACACACACACACACACACACACACACACATACACACAAAGGGAAAGGGAAATGGAAGGACAGTCAGTAAATGAAATGATGGAATACGTAGCGACAAAGTGCAAGGAGGCAGAGGAACGGTTTATACCCAAAGGAAAAAGATTAAATGGGAAGACCAGTAAGAGCCCCTGGTTTACCCAAAGGTGCAGGGAGGCGAAGACTCAGAGTGTCAGAGAATGGAAAAGGTACAGAAGGCAAAGAACCCAAGTAAACAAGGAGATTAGTCGAAGAGCTAGAAACGAGTATGCACAGGTACGGAGGGAGGCCTAGAAACAGTACGAAAATAACATAGCATCGAAAGTCAAGTCTGACCCGAAACTGCTGTACAGTCACATCAGAAGGAAGACAACAGTCAAGGACCAGGTGATAAGGCTGAGGAGAGAAGATGGGGAACTCACAAGTAATGATCAAGAGGTATGTGAGGAGCTCAACTCGAGGTTTAGGGAAGTATACACAGTGGAGGCAGGAAGGCAGCTGGGTAGACAGGATGGGGTGCATCACCAACAAGAGATGTATCAAGTGCTGGAGGGCATACACACATCTGAGGGAAAGGTGAAGCAGTTACTCAGTGACCTTGATACCTCAAAGGCGATGGGTCCGAACAATATCTCCCCGTGGGTCCTTCGGGAAGGAGATGAGGTTCTGAGTGTGCCACTTACCATAATTTTCAACACATCCCTTGAAACTGGGCAGCTACCTGAGATATGGAAAAAGGCCAACGTAGTCCCCATCTTTAAAAAAGGAGACAGAAAAGAGGCACTAAACGATAGACCGGTGTCACTTACGTGTATAGTGTGCAAAGTCTTGGAAAAAATCATCAGGAAAAGAATGGTGGAGCATCTGGAGCAGAACAGGATAATCAACGCCAGACAGCATGGATTCAGGGAAGGCAAATCCTATGTAACAAACCTCCTGGAGTTCTATGATAAAGTAACAGAGGTAAGGCAAGAGAGAGAAGGGTGGGTTGACTGCATTTTCCTGGACTGCAGGAAGGCCTTCGACACAGTTCCTCATATGAGATTAGTAAAGAAGTTGGAAGACCAAGCGTGTATAACAGGAAGGGCACTGGAATGGATAAGGGAATATCTCACAGGGAGGCAACAACGGGTCATGGTGCGTGATGAGGTATCACAGTGGGAGCCTGTGACGAGCGGTGTACCGCAGGGGTCAGTCCTAGGACCAGTGCTATTCTTGGTATATGTGAATGACGTGACGGATGGGATAGACTCAGAAGTGTCTCTGTTCACAGATGATGTGAAATTATTGAGGAGAATCACATCGGATGAAGATCAAGCAGAACTTCAAAGAGACCTGGACAAGCTTGACATCTGGTCTAGCAACTGGCTTCTCGAATTTAACCCCACCAAATGCAAAGTCATGAAGATCGGAGAAGGGCAAAGAAGACCGTTGACAGAGTACAGGCTAGGTGGACAAAGGCTACAAACCTCATCAAAGGAGAAAGACCTTGGGGTGAGTATAACGCCAAGCACGTCTCCGGAAACACACATCAACCAGATAACCACGGCAGCATATGGGCGACTGGCAAACCTAAGATTAGCGTTCCGTTACCTTAACAAGGAATCGTTCAAGACGCTGTACACCGTGTACGTCAGGCCCATACTAGAGTATGCAGCACCAGTCTGGAACCCACACCTGGTCAAGCATGTCAAGAAACTAGAGAAAGTGCAAAGGTTTGCGACAAGGTTAGTTCCACAACTCAGGGGTCTGTCTTATGAAGAAAGGTTGAGGGAAATAGGACTAACAACACTGGAGGACAGAAGGGTTAGAGGAGACATGATAACGACATACAAAATACTGCGAGGAATCGACAAGGTAGATAGTGACAGGATGTTCCAGAGAGGGAACACAGAAACAAGGGGACACAACTGGAAGCTGAAGACTCAGATGAGTCAAAGGGATGTTAGGAAGCAATTCTTCAGCCATAGAGTAGTTAGGAAGTGGAATAGTCTAGCGAACGATATAGTGGAGGCGGGAACCATACATAGTTTTAAGACAAGGTATGATAAAGCTCATGGAGCAGGGAGAGCAGAGACCCAGTAGCGGACAGCGAAGAGGCGGGGCCAGGAGCTGAGTCTCGACCCCTGCAACCACAATTAGGTGAGTATACACACACACACCCGGTGGCCTGGTGGCTAACACACACACTAACACACAACATACACATATACACACACACACACACACACACACACACACACACACACACACACACACACACACACACACACACACGAAGAACGATTCTAGCAGATGGCTTCTCGAATTCAATCCCTCCAAATGCAAAGTCATGAGGATCGGAGAAGGGCAAAGAAGACCGCTGACAGAGTACAAGCTGGGCGGACAAAGGCTACAAACCTCGGCAAAGGAGAAAGACCTTGGAGTGAGTATATCGCCAAGCACGTCTCCGGAGGCACACATCAACCAGATAACTGCAGCAGCATATGGGCGTCTGGCAAACCTTAGATTAGCGTTCCGTTACCTTAACAAGGAATCGTTCAAGACACTGTATACCGTGTACGTCAGGCCCATACTAGAATATGCAGCACCAGTCTGGAACCCACACCTGGTCAAGCACGTAAGGAAACTAGAGAAAGTGCAAAGGTTTGCGACAAGGTTAGTTCCACAACTCAGGGGTCTGTCTTATGAAGAAAGATTGAGGGAAATAGGACTAACAACACTGGAGGAAAGAAGGGTCAGAGGAGACATGATAACGACATACAAAATACTGCGGGGAATTGACAAGGTAGATAGTGACAGGTTGTTTCAGAGAGGGAACACAGAAACAAGGGGACACAACTGGAAGCTGAAGACTCAGATGAGTCAAAGGGATGTCAGGAAGCATTTCTTCAGCCACAGAGTAGTCAGGAAGTGGAATGGACTAGAGAAAGATATAGTGGAGGCAGGAACCATACATAGTTTTAAGACAAGGTATGATAAAGCTCATGGAGCAGGGAGAGCAGAGACCCAGTAGCAGACAGCGAAGAGGCGGGGCCAGGAGCTGAGTCTCGACCCCTGCAACCACAATTAGGTGAGTACAATTAGGTGAGTACACACACACACACACACACACACACACATATATATATATATGTCGTGCCGATTAGGTAAAACTGGTCAATTAGCAAGAACTCATCTAAAATTAAGTCCTTTCTAAAATTTTCTCTTATACGTTTAAAGATATATTTTTTTCATTTATGTTAATGTAAAAATTTATAATTTTGTACCAAGAGAAACTTTGAAAACCTACCTAACCTTATTATAACAAGCTCAATTTAATTTAGACTAACCCAACTAAATATATTTTAGATACGTTAACATTAATTTAATAATAAACAAACACAATTAAATATATTTTTTTCGTTATGTTCAGAATGATTTTGGCGAAATTATTGCATACACAAATTTTCACTTGTCTTATATGGCAAGGTGAGCGTTGCTATTTAAGCCAAAATCGCAAGTTTTACCTAATCGGCACGACATATATATATATATATATATATATATATATATATATATATATATATATATATATATATATATGTATATTTTCTAGGTAGTAGGTTGGTAGACAGCAACCACCCAGGGAGGTACTACCGTCCTGCCAAGTGAGTGTAAAACGAAAGCCTGTAATTGTTTTACATGATGGTAGGATTGCTGGTGTCTTTTCTGTCTCATAAACATGCAAGATTTCAGGTATGTCTTGCTACTTCTACTTACACTTACATCACACTACACATTCATGTACAAGCATATATATACACACCCCTCTGGGTTTTCTTCTATTTTCTTACTAGTTCTTGTTCTTATTTCCTCTTATCTCCATGGGGAAGTGGAACAGAATTCTTCCTCCGTAAGCCATGCGTGTCGTAAGAGGCGACTAAAATGCCTGGACTAGTAACCCCTTCTCCTGTATAAATTACTAAATGTAAAAGGAGAAACTTTCGTTTTTCTTTTGGGCCACCCTGCCTCGGTGGCCACCCTGCCTCGGTGGCCACCCTGCCTCGGTGGGCCACCCTGCCTCGGTGGGCCACCCTGCCTCGGTGGGCCACCCTGCCTCGGTGGGAAACGGCCGACGTGTTGAAAGGAAAGAAAGGATATATATATATATATATATATATATATATATATATATATATATATATATATATATATATATATATATATATATATATATATATATATATATATATATATACATACATATACACACATACACACACACACACACACACACACACACATATATATATATATATATATATATATATATATATATATATATATATATATATATATATATACATATACATACATATACACACACACTGAGTATCGACCCCTGCAACCACAATTAGGTGAGTACACACACACACACACACACACTACTACAACCAATATACACACACACACACACACACTGCTACAACCAATACACACACACACACACACACTGCTACAACCAATACACACACACACACAAATATACGACAGGCCTAGTGTCTAATCGACACAAGGACATTAAAGCAACATTAGAACACAGGAGAACTTACGTGCCCCTTAAAGCATACTTGCTACACAAGGACATTAAGACCCTCGTCAGGAAACACTTGTCCTCTTTCTTGATGAATTAGATTTATCTAACCTAAGCCACGAGTGGCTTCGTAAGTCCAAATGTAAATTGTCCTGAACTGTACACAAGTTAGGTTTTTTAGTTTCTTGGTATCAGTCCACCATTTACTCCCGTCATGGAGAATGTACAACTTTGAGTGACTTAGCTAGCACACACTTAGCTGACTTAGTGAAACCAACTTAGCTGACTTAGTGAACACAACTTAGCTGACTTAGTGAACACAACTTTGCTGACTTAGTAAACACAACTTAGCTGACTTAGTGAACACAACTTAGCTGACTTAGTAAACACAACATAGCTGACTTAGTGAACACAACTTAGCTGACTTAGTAAACACAACATAGCTGACCTAGTGAACACAACTTAGCTGACTTAGTGAACACAACTTAGCTGACTTAGTGAACACAACTTAGCTGACTTAGTGAACACAACATAGATGACTTAGCCAGCATACAAATTTAGTAACTTAGTGAGCACTACAACTACTTTATCTTGCACATATCCACAACAAAATACACTTATTGATATCTGTGACTCTCCTTAATTTGCACATGACTGTAACCAAAATTCAAATACAACAATTGCTTCATAATTCTTAAGCTAGTCATAAGTTTGGCTAAGACACTCCAATATAGGAACTGTATCATGCCAACATGGCAACATTTCCATTAATATATAAACTAATTGTTAAATTCTTAAAATTTTAAACTACCTCAATTTTGTAAACCTAGTTAATCACTACAATTACCTAACCTTAATACCAGTATAATTATTGTCACTATAGAGTAAGATCTAGTATAAGACTGCCTGAAATGCCTAGGCATATCTAGGTATATTATTGGCCTTCTTGTAATAATCATTTCATAAAATGTATAAACAACATAATATGTAAACCCCACTTTGTAATATTTTCAGAAATAAAGTTGATTGATTGATTGATGACTTAGTACACAATTTCAAGGACTTAGCAAGTATAGTTTATTAATGTGGTACTTACAGTGGCAGGTATATAGTGTTGTGGGTGGACGAGGGCGGTGGAGGCGTGTAGTATGTGGTGTGTGGATGGTGACTGTCTCGCCACCCACCCACCCACTGCATTAATGTCTGCTGCTGCACCGTCACTCCACCCATGCGCCGCCCACCACTCCTCATTCTAGCTATGCGCCGCCCACCGCTCCTCATTCTAGCTATGCGCCGCCCACCGCTCCTCATTCTAGCTATGCGCCGCCCACCACTCCTCATTCTAGCTATGCGCCGCCCACCACTCCTCATTCTAGCTATGCGCCGCCCACCGCTCCTCATTCTAGCTATGTGCCGCCCACCGCTCTTCATTCTAGCAATGCGCCCTCTCACCACCCCTCATTCTAGCCATGTGCCCTCTCACCACCCCTCATTCTAGCCATGTGCCCTCTCACCACCCCTCATTCTAGCCATGTGCCCTCTCACCACCCCTCATTCTAGCCATGCTCCCTCTCACTACCCTTATTCTAGCCATGCGCCCTCTCACTACCCTTATTCTAGCCATGCGCCCTCTCACCACCCCTCATTCTAGTCATGCGCCCTCTCACTACCCTCATTCTAGTCATGCGCCCTCTCACCACCCCTCATTCTAGTCATGCGCCCGCCCACTACCCCTCATTCTAGCCATGCGCTCTCTCACCACCCCTCATTCTAGTCATGCGCCCGCCCACTACCCCTCATTCTAGTCATGTGCCCTCTCACTACCCTCATTCTAGCAATGCCCATCTCACTACCCCTCATTCTAGCCATGCGCCCTCTCACCACCCCTCATTCTAGTCATGCGCCCGCCTACTACCCCTCATTCTAGCCATGCGCCATCTCACTACCCCTCATTCTAGCTATGCGCCCTCTCACCACCACTCATTCTAGCCATGCGCCCTCTCACCACCACTCATTCTAGCCATGCGTCCTCTCACCACCACTCATTCTAGCCATGCGCCCTCTCACCACCACTCATTCTAGCCATGCGCCATCTCACTACCCCTCATTCTAGCCATGCGCCCTCTCACCATCCTCATTCTAGCCATGCGCCCTCTCACCACTCATTCTAGTCATGCGCCCTCTCACCACTCATTCTAGTCATGCGCCCTCTCACCACCCTCATTCCAGTCATGCGCAGTCCACCCTCTGATTATTCCAGTCATGTGCAGTCCCTCATTATAGTCATGCGCAGTCCACACATGAAAACCACCGATTCACGCGCGCGCGCGCACACACACACACACACACACACACACACACACACACACACACACACACACACAATCGGCCTGACGACACTAGAGGACAGGAGGGTTAGGGGAGACATGATAACGACATATAAAATACTGCGAGGAATAGATAAGGTGGACAGAGACAAGATGTTCCAGAGAGGGGACACAGAAACAAGGGGTCACAATTGGAAGTTGAAGACTCCTATGAGTCAAAGGGATGTTAGGAAGTATTTCTTCAGTCATAGAGTTGTCAGGAAGTGGAATAGCTTAGAAAGCGACATAGTGGAGGCAGGAACCATACATAGTTTTAAGACTAGGTTTGATAAAGCTCATGGAGCAGGGAGAGAGAGGACCTAGTAGCAATCAGTGAAGAGGCGGGGCCAGGAGCTATGACTCGACCCCTGCAACCACAAATAGGTGAGTACAAATAGGTGAGTACACACACACACACACACACACACACATACGCCCCGATGGCATGGTGGCTAGCGCTCTTGCTTCACGCACGGAGGGCCCGGGTTCAATTCCCGGCGGGGCCGAAACATTTTGAAGTGTTTTGTTACACACACACACACACACACACACACACACACACACACCGACACACCGACATGACGGATGGGATAGACTCAGAAGTGTCTCTGTTCGCAGATGATGTGAAATTAATGAGGAGAATCCATCGGAGGAGGACCAAGCGGACTTCAAACAGACCTGACAAGCTTGACATCTGGTCTAGCAACTGGCTTTCCAATTCAATCCCACCAAATGCAAAGTCATGAAGATGGGAGAAGGGCAAAGAAGACCGCTGACAGAGTACAGGCTAGGCGGGCAAGGCACAATCCTCTGCAAAGGAGAAAGACCTGGGGTGAGTATAACGCCAAGCACGTCTCCGGAGGCACACATCAACCAGATAACTGCGGCAGCATATGGGCGACTGGCAAACCTAAGATTAGCGTTCCGTTACCTAAACAAGGAATAGTTCAAGACACTGTACACCGTGTACGTCAGGCCCATACTAGAATATGCAGCACCAGTCTGGAACCCACACCTGGTCAAGCACGTAAAGAAACTAGAGAAAGTGCAAAGGTTTGCGACAAGGTTAGTTCCACAACTCAGGGGTCTGTCCTATGAAGAAAGGTTGAGGGAAATAGGACTACCTGGAGTCTACCTGGAGAGAATTCCAGGGGTCAACGCCCCCGCGGCCCGGTCTGTGACCAGGCCTCCTGTTGGACCAGAGCCTGATCAACCAGGCTGTTACTGCTGGCGCACGCAGTCCACGTACGAACCACAGCCCGGCTGATCCGGTACCGACTTGAGGTGCCTGTCCAGTGCCTGCTTGAAGACAGCCAGGGGTTTGTTGGTAACCCCTGATGTATGCTGGGAGGCAGTTGAACAATCTTGGGCCCCTGACACTTATTGTGTTGTCCCTCAACGTGCTAGTGGCACCCCTGCTCTTCATTGGGGGAATGTTACATCGCCTGCCGAGTCTTTTCTTTCGTAGGAGTGATTTTTGTGTGCAGGTTTGGTACTAAGCCCTCGAGAATTTTCCATGTGATATAATAATGTATCTCCCGCCTGCGTTCTAGAAGTACAGGTTTAGGAACTTCAAGCGTTCCCAGTAATTGAGGTGGTTTATCGCACTTATGCGTGCGGTGAAGGTTCTCTGCACATTTTAAGGTCAGCATTTCCCGCCTTGAAAGGTGCAGTTAGTGTGCAGCAATATTCCAGCCTAGATAGAACAAGCGATCTGTAAAGTGTCAATATGGGCTTGGCATCCCTGGTTTTGAAGGTTCTCATTATCCATCCTGTCATTTTCTAGCAGATGTGATTGCTACGGTGTTATGGTCCTTGAAGGTGAGATCCTCTGACATGATCACTCCCAGGTCTTTGACATTAATTTTTCGCTCTATTTGTGGTTGGAATTAGTTTTGTACTCCGATGAGATTTTAATTTCTTCACGTTTTCCGTATCTGAGTAATTGAAATTTCTCATCATTGAACTTCATATTGTTTTCTGCAGCCCATTTAAAGATTTGGTTTATGTCTGCTTGGAGTCTTGCAGTGTCTTCAACGGTGGACACTGTCATACAGATTCGGTGTCATCTGCAAGGAAGACACAGCACTGTGGCTTATACCCCTGTCAATGTCTGATATGAGGATGAGGAATAGGATGGGAGCAAGTACTGTGCCTTGTGGAACAGAGCTTTTCACAGTAGCTGCCTCAGACTTTATCTTTGACACTACTCTTTGTGTTCTACGTGTTAGGAAATTATAGATCCATCTACCAACTTTTCCTGTTATGCCTTTATCACGCATTTTGTGTGCTATTACACCATGGTCACACTTGTCAAAGGCTTTTGCAAAATCTGTATATAACATCTGCATTCTGTTTATCTTCTAGAGCATCAGGACCTTGTCGTAGTGGTCCAGTAGTTGGGACAGACAGGAGCGGCCTGCTCTAAACCCATGCTGTCCTGGTTGTGCAATTGATGGGTATCAAGATGGGTGGCGATCTTGCTTCTTAGAACCCTTTCAAAGATTTTTATGATATGGGACGTTAGCGCAATTGGTCTGTAGTTCTTTGCTATTGCTTTACTGCCCCCTTTGTGGAGCGGGGCTATGTCTGTTGTTTTTAGTAGCTGCGGGACGATCCCAGTGTCCATTCTCCCTCTCCATAGGATGTTAAAAGCATGTGATAGGGGCTTCTTGCAGTTCTTGATGAACACGGAGTTCCATGAGTCTGGGCCTGGAGCGGAGTGCATGGGCATGTCATTTATTGCCTTTTCGAAGTCATTTGGCGTCGTGATGATGTCAGAAAGGCATGCGTCTGTCAAGTTCTGTGGCACTCTCATAAAAAAAAATCATTTAGGTTTTCGATTTTCAGTCTGGTTAGTGGCTCGCTAAAGACTGAGTCATACTGGGATTTAAGTAACTCACTCATTTCCTTGCTGTCATCTGTGTAGGACCCATCCGGTTTAAGTAACAACACTGGAGGAAAGAAGGGTCAGAGGAGACATGATAACGACATACAAAATACTGCGAGGAATCGACAAGGTAGACAGTGACAGGATGTTCCAGAGAGGGAACACAGAAACAAGGGGACACAACTGGAAGCTGAAGACTCAGATGAGTCAAAGGGATGTTAGGAAGCATTTCTTCAGCCACAGAGTAGTCAGGAAGTAGAATAGTCTAGAGAAAGATATAGTGGAGGCAGGAACCATACATAGTTTTAAGACGAGGTATGATAAAGCTCATGGAGCAGGAGAGCAGAGACCCAGTAGCAGACAGCAAAGAGGCGGGGCCAGGAGCTGAGTCTCGACCCCTGCAACCACAATTAGGTGAGTACAATTAGTTGAGTACATACATACATACAACAGGCCTAGTGTCTAATCGACATGTGCCTAGGACAAAATGTTAACTAACACACACACAGAGGAGACATGATAACAACATACAAAATACTGCGGGGAATTGACAAGGTAGATAGTGACAGGATGTTCCAGAGAGGGAACACAGACACAAGGGGGGCACAACTGGAAGCTGAAGACTCAGATGAGTCAAAGGGATGTTAGGAAGCACTTCTTCAGCAATAGAGTAGTTAGGAAGTGCAATAGTCTAGTGAACAATATAGTGGAGGCGGGAACCATACATAGTTTTAAGACAAGGTATGATAAAGCTCATGGAGCAGGGAGAGCAGAGACCCAGTAGCAGACAGTGAAGAGGCGGGGGCCAGGAGCTGAGTCTCGACCCCTGCAACCACAATTAGGTGAGTACAATTAGGTGAGTACACACACATGGAAGGAAGATTGGGCAGCAGAGCTCATGAAAAGGGAACATGAGTGGGGAAGGAAGCTAGAGGAGCTTAGCATGAAAATGGAGGAGAGGATAGCTGCAGAAAGCAGGAAGTGGGAGAAGCAAGTCACAACAGCAGAGGCTAAGATACAGAGATTAGAAGAGGAACTGAAAAATTTGAAACAGCCTAAAAAACTAAAAAGCAATGTGGACATGGTATCAGAAACTGCTACCTCAGTCACAAATAAGGGGACTGTAGAGAACGGAGTGAAACTGTATGCAGAGGCCCTATCAGACCATCGTGGACCCCGAGAAAAAGAGAGGATCACATCAGGAACAATCGAGGGAGTGTAGTAAAAGGGAGAGCTAAGCTATACGTAGAAGCCCTAACAGACCACAGCAGTGCACAGGGAAAGCGACAGGCCAATGGACCAAGGGATAACAGACAGTGAAGAGATTGAAGAAAGGAAAGCTGCAATGGAGGCAACTAAATCAAATCAGGGGTTACATAGGGTTAGGCAGTGGGAGAATGAAAGAGAGATCAGTCTTTATTTATGGGCTCAGGGAAGCTGAAGGGGAAACTTATGAAGCAAGAAGACAAGGGGAGAAAAAAGCGATTGAAAGCATCATGAAAGCAATAGGAGAAGATGACATGACCCAGCTGGCAAATTTTCTGAGAATAGGGGGGTTTGCAAGAGGAAGAATCCGGCCAGTCAAAGTGATTTTCAAGGCGGAATTGACTCGAAACAGGATTCTGCAGGAGAAAGCAAGACTAAGGGATATGTCAGATTACCGGAATGTGTATCTCGACCGCGACAGAACACAAGAAGAAAGACAGAAACTGAAAGAGAGGATAGAGAGACAAAAGGAGGAAAGTGAAATGGACAGGAGAACCCAGACTCAGGAGGAAGCTCAAATACCTTAAGATGTCCCCCAACCTGGACAACCCCAATGCAACTAAACAATCTAAACCAAAACACACATGCCATACCCAATGCTTCCACCCACCTCATTACAAACTCCACCTTCACACCAACCACACATAGTTCTTCATCAGGTCTCCCACTTTCCCAACCCCAATGTACCCCCCAGACTACGGTTTTAGAAAAGAAGTTGAAGGTTTGGTATACAAATGCAGATGGTATAACAAATAAATGTGAGGAGTGGCATGAAAGAATGAAGGAGACATTCCCCAAACATAATAGCACTCACAGAAACGAAACTCACCAGGATGATAACAGATGCAATCTTTCCACCCGGATATCAAATCCTCAGGAAAGATAGAGGGAGCAGAGGGGGAGGAGGAGTTGCACTGCTCATTAAGAACCAGTGGAGATTTGAGGAAGTGGAAGGAATGTATGGAATGGGCAAAAGGGACTACATAGTAGGAACAATCCAGTCTCAGGGCCATAAGGTGGTAATTGTTGTAATGTACAACCCACCACAGAACTGCAGAAGGCCAAGAGATGAATATGACGAGAGCAACAGAGCAATGGTAGACACACTAGCCGAGGTGGCCAGAAGAGCCTACACAGGGAGAGCAAAGTTGCTAGTTATGGGTGATTTCAATCACAAAGAGATTGATTGGGAAAACCTGGAGCCCCACGGGTGTCCTGAATCATGGAGAGCCAAGATGATGGATGTGGTACTGGAAAACCTCATGCATCAACATGTTAGAGACACTACCAGAGAGAGAGGTGAGGATGATCCAGCAAGACTGGACATAGTATTCACCTTGAGTAGTTGGAGCTAGTGATCATTTCATTCTGTGTTTTGATTATATAGTTGAGCTACAGGTGGAGAGGGGAGCAGGAATAGGAAGGGAGAAACGAAACTACAAAAGGGGGGACTACACAAATATGAGGAACTTCCTACAAGACGTTCAGTGGGAGAGAGAATTGGTAGGAAAACCAGTAAAAGAAATGATGGAATATGTGACAACCAAATGCAAAGAGGCAGAGGAGAGGTTTGTCCCCAAGGGAAACAGAAGTAATGGGAAGACCAGAACGAGTCCTTGGTTCACCCAAAGGTGTAGGGAGGCAAACACTAAGTGTACTAGAGAAGGGAAAAAGTACAGAAGACAAAGGACCCAGGAAAATAAAGAGATTAGCCGAAGAGCAAGAAACGAATATGCACAGGTAAGAAGGGAGGCTCAGTGACAATACGAAAATGATATAGCATCAAAAGTCAAGTCTGACCCGAAGCTGTTGTATAGCCACATCAGGAGGAAAACAACAGTCAAGGACCAGGTAATCAGGCTGAGGAAGGAAGGTGGGGAGTTCACAAGAAACGACCAAGAGGTATGTGAGGAGCTCAACACGAGATTTAAAGAAGTCTTTACAGAGGAGACAGGAAGGACTACAGGAATTCAGAATAGGGAGGTATACCAACAAGTGATGGATGAAATACACACAACCGAGGAGGAAGTGAAGAAGCTGCTATGTGAACTCGATACCTCAAAAGCGGTGGGACCTGACAACATTTCTCCGTGGGTCCTTAGAGAGGAAGCAGAGATGTTGAGTGTGCCACTAACAAAAATCTTCAACATATCCATTGAAACTGGGCAACTACCTGAGGTGTGGAAGATGGAAAATGTAGTCCCAATTTTTAAGAAAGGAGACAGACACGAGGCATTAAACTACAGACCTGTGTCACTGACGTGTATAGTATGCAAAGTCATGGAGAAGATCATCAGGAGGAGAGTGGTGGAGCACCTAGAAAGACACAAGCTTATCAACGAAAACCAGCACGGTTTCAGGGAAGGAAAATCCTGTGTCACAAACCTACTGGAGTTTTATGACAAGGTAACAGAAGACACCAGAGAGAGGGGTGGATAGACTGCATTTTCTTGGACTGCAAGAAGGCGTTCGACACAGTTCCTCACAAGAGGTTAATGCAAAAGCTAGAGGATCAGGCACACGTAACAGGAAAGGCACAGCAATGGATCAGAGAATATCTGACAGGGAGGCAACAGCGAGTCATGGTACGTGACGAGGTGTCAGAGTGGGCACCTGTGACGAGTGGGGTTCCACAAGGGTCAGTCCTGGGACCGGTACTGTTTTTGGTATATGTGAATGACATAACGGAAGGGATAGGCTCAGAAGTGTCCCTGTTTGCAGATGATGTGAAGTTAATGAGAAGAATTAAATCAGTCGAGGATCAGGCAGGACTTCAAAGAGACCTGGACAGGCTACAAGCCTGGTCCAGTAACTGGCTCCTTGAATTTAACCCTGCCAAATGTAAAGTCATGAAGATCGGGGAAGGGCAAAGAGGACCGCAGACAGAGTATAGTCTAGGTGGCCAAAGACTGCAAACCTCACTCAAGGAAAAAGATCTTGGGGTGAGTATAATACCGAGCACATCTCCTGAGGCACACATCAATCAGATAACTGCTGCAGCATACGGGCGGCTGGCAAACCTAAGAATAGCGTTCCAATACCTCACTAAGGAATCGTTCAAGACTCTGTACACCATATACGTCAGGCCCATACTGGAGTATGCAGCACCAGTTTGGAACCCACACCTGGTCAAGCACGTCAAGAAACTAGAGAAAGTGCAAAGGTTTGCAACAAGACTAGTCCCAGAGCTAAGGGGATTGTCCTACGAAGAAAGATTAAGAAAAATCGGCCTGATGACACTAGAGGACAGGAGGGTTAGGGGAGACATGATAACGACATATAAAATACTGCGAGGAATAGATAAGGTGGACAGAGACAAGATGTTCCAGAGAGGGGACACAGAAACAAGGGGTCACAATTGGAAGTTGAAGACTCCTATGAGTCAAAGGGATGTTAGGAAGTATTTCTTCAGTCATAGAGTTGTCAGGAAGTGGAATAGTCTAGAAAGTGACGTAGTGGAGGCAGGAACCATACATAGTTTTAAGACGAGGTTTGATAAAGCTCATGGAGCAGGGAGAGAGAGGACCTAGTAGCAATCAGTGAAGAGGCGGGGCCAGGAGCTATGACTCGACCCCTGCAACCACAAATAGGTGAGTACAAACAAATAGGTGAGTACACACACACACACACACACACATAAAATCCCGAATATAGTTATTGTCTAATAAATGTGAAACTAGTCTTAAGTTTGCCTGATATATTCCAATATTGGAGCTTTAATAGAAACTGTCTAACATGACAACACAAAACTATTCTTATTACTATTTTTTTACAATCTACAAAGTATTCTGAACTACCTCACTATTGTAAATCTATTTAATCATTTGAAATTTGTATTCATATGTAATTTGCAATATATATTAAGAACTAATATTAAGTCTGCCCGAAATACCTAGCATTCCCAGGCATGCTAGGCATGCCCACGTATGCTAGGCATGCCCACGTATGCTAGGCATGCCCACGTATGATAGGCATGCCCACGTATGCTAGGCATGCCCACGTATGCTAGGCATGCCCACGTATGCTAGGCATGCCCACGTATGCTAGGCATGCCCACGTATGCTAGGCATGCCCACGTATGCTAGGCATGCCCAGGCATGCTAGGCATGCTAACGGCCATCTTTGTAATTATTATTGTCTTTAAATGTAATGTAAACCAAACATTGTAACTTTACAAGGAAATAAAATTTTCATTATCATTATTCCAGTCATGCACAGTCCACCCTCTCATTATTCCAGTCATGCACAGTCCACCCTCTCATTATTCCAGTCATGCACAGTCCACCCTCTCATTATTCCAGTCATGCACAGTCCACCCTCTCATTATTCCAGTCATGCACATTCCACCCTCTCATTATTCCAGTCATGCGCAGTCCACCCTCTCATTATTCCAGTCATGCACAGTCCACCCTCTCATTATTCCAGTCATGCACAGTCCACCCTCTCATTATTCCAGTCATGCACAGTCCACCCTCTCATTATTCCAGTCATGCACAGTCCACCCTCTCATTATTCCAGTCATGCACAGTCCACCCTCTCATTATTCCAGTCATGCACAGTCCACCCTCTCATTATTCCAGTCATGCGCAGTCCACCCTCTCATTATTCCAGTCATGCGCAGTCCACCCTCTCATTATTCCAGTCATGCGCAGTCCACCCTCTCATTATTCCAGTCATGCGCAGTCCACCCTCTCATTATTCCAGTCATGCACAGTCCACCCTCTCATTATTCCAGTCATGCACAGTCCACCCTCTCATTATTCCAGTCATGCGCAGTCCACCCTCTCATTATTCCAGTCATGCGCAGTCCACCCTCTCATTATTCCAGTCATGTGCAGTCCACCCTCTCATTATTCCAGTCATGCACAGTCCACCCTCTCATTATTCCAGTCATGCGCAGTCCACCCTCTCATTATTCCAGTCATGTGCAGTCCACCCTCTCATTATTCCAGTCATGTGCAGTCCACCCTCTCATTATTCCAGTCATGTGCAGTCCACACCATTTCCTACTGCTGTAATCAGGAGGAAACGCTAAACCCACAGGGGTCATACAACTCTGGGAGTGGTAGACAGCTCACACAAACCTCATCTTGAATTTTTAGTAATAAAATATGAGAGAGGGTGATGGAGTGAGTGATGGTTAATGTGTTTTTTTTGGGTCACGCTGCCTTGGTGGGTGACACTGATATTTTTCTTAATATATGAGCAATTCGTGGCACTGTGGTACAAGATATAGTTTGACGTTTGTAATGTGTCCCGTAGCTGGGTTGGTAGCGCACTTGCCTCGCACACTGAGGTTCGTGGTTCAATCCCCGGTACGGGTGGAAATATTGGGGCATGTTTCCTTAAGACACCTGCTGTCACTGTTCATCAAGCAGTAAGTAGGTACCTGGGTATTAGCCACCTTATCACTTGCTGTCACTGTTCATCAAGCAGTAAGTAGGTACCTGGGTGTTAGGCACCTTATCACCTACTGTCACTGTTCATCAAGCAGTAAGTAGGCACCTGGGTGTTAGTCACCTTATCACCTGCTGTCACTGTTCATCAATTTAAACTTTGAGAGAAATATCTCCATGAGATACACGTGAGTAAGACGAGTGTGGCCGATGCGAAGACAGGAGAGTGTAGTCTCTCAACCTCGACATTGGTGACAAGAAGAAGGCCAGAAACCTATATTCAGTTTAATAGAATGGAGTTTGTTATTCAGCAGGTCAGACCAGCGTTGTTGCCAACGGGTGCGGAGGTGGGTAACAATGACCGCAAAATAGTCCGTGAAAGGAACACCTCTATATGAAACTGGAAGGTCATGTACTGCTGACCGCGCAGCAGTGTCTGCCTGTTCATTGCCCTGTACGTCAACATGACCAGGGACCCAACAAAAAACAATATCTTTGTGCTTGCTAGAGATACGGCATAACCAAAGTTGGATACGAAGAAATAGGGGGTGAGGTGTATCAATTTTACGGATACCCTGTAAAGCACTAAGGGAGTCTGAAACAACCACAAATGGTGACACAGGCATAGATGCAATATGGATAAGTGCCACAAGAATGGTATACAATTCAGCCATAAATATGCTAGCCGAGAGTAATAGATGCCCTCGCACGATGCTGTAAGGGAATACTGCTGCGAATCCAACACCGTCAGATGACGTTGAACCATCGGTGTACACTGCGATGGCATAGGAATGAGAATGGAAGTGGTCTAGAAAAAAAGAGCGAGAAGTCGCCGTAGGTAGTTGGGCTTTCGCGAAAGCTAGAGGAATAGAACAGACACGGACAGCAGGAACTTCCCAAGGGGGTAGGGGAAAGGAAGATGTCACATGAACATATAAAGGTGATAGCTGAAGGGAAGACAAGAGTGAATGTAGACGAAGAGAAAAGGGACAAAGTAAACAGGGGCGACGAACAAATAACGAGCGTCTACTAACATCTGTGACAATCCTATACATGGAAGGATTACGGAGGTCATGAGAGTGAACATAATAGCGAATGCAATGTGCATCACGACGATCGGACAAGGATGGAATGTTCGCTTCCACATAGAGGCTCTCAACCGGGGAAGAACGAAATGCACCAAGGCATAAATGCAATCCTTGGTGATGTATGGGATTAAGGCTGGAAAGAGTAGCAGTGGAGGCCGCCGAATATATCTGGTCACTATAATCGAGTTTCGATAAAATTAGGGCTGAATGCAGGTGTAGGAGACTGCTACGATCAGCCCCCCATGAAAGATGTGCGAGGGTTTTTAGGAGGTTCGGCCGGCTATGACAAGTTGCCTTCAGAGAGGTAATGTGAGGTTTCCAGGACAATCGACGGTCAAACAGGACGCCGAGAAACCTGACTGTATCACGTTCTGGGATACGTTGATGGCATGCTGGAGGGAAACTGCAATGAGGTGATAGTCAGCACCCGCACAAGCTATAGCAAAGTCATCCACATAAACCAATGACCAAATGTTGGATGGGAGAACTGATGCCAGATTATTTATAGCAAGGAGAAAGAGTGTTGTGCTCAGAACACAACCCTGGGGGACACCTTCAGCTTGGACAAAGTCCGGGGAAACCTCATTACTAACCCGGACACGGAAATGTCTGTCAGTTAAGAAGCCCTTAAGAAAAAATGGTAGATTGCCTCGGAGGCCTAAGGAGTGGGCCTGGATCAAGATATTATACTTCAAAGTTGTGTCATAAGCCTTCTCAAGATCGAAAAAGATGGCGATAACCGAGTGGTTATTAGCAAAGGCATTACGAATACATATACGTATCCAAGCGCAGTAAGGGGTCAATGGCAGAACGGCCCTTACGAAAGCCATATTGACTAGTGGAGAGACTATTGTGCGTCTCTAAATACCACATCAAACTTCTATTAACTAGACGTTCCATCACCTTGCAAACTGCACTGGTAAGAGCGATGGGACGGTAGTGGGAGGTATCATGTCCCGTAGTACCAGGTTTGCGAAAAGGGAGAACAATAGCAGACTTCCACAGTTGAGGAATAACTCCTTGCGACCATATAAGATTAAAGAGTCTTAAAGAGTCAAATTGCCAGCGTGGGCTACGAGGAGGTGGAGAATATGAAGGGAACTTAAGGATGATTGGAAAATGATCGCTATCATGTAAGTCTGGGAGGACAGACCAGGTGAAGTCCAGGACAGTTGAGGAAGAGCAGATGGAGAGATCGATGCAAGAGAAAGAATGAGTGCCAGGATCAAAATGGGTAGGAGTACCCGTATTTAAAACATAGAGGGGGAGAGAAGTAAGAAATGCCTCCAACTGAACGCCACGGGAGTCACAGTGCGACCCTCCCCAGAGGAAATGGTGTGCGTTAAAATTGCCAAGTAACAGAAGGGTAGGCGGCAAGGAAGAAACCAGAAAATCAACATCTGGGATAGACAATCCTCATGAAGGGAAGAGATATAAAGAACAGAGTGTATACGTGTATACCACTTATTCAAGTGGATAAGGGCTGCAGTGTAATGTAGAGAAGAACGCACATAGAGCTGTCGGTATGGAATACCAGTGCATATAAGAAGAGCACTTTCGTTAAAGGTTCCATCGGAAAAAGGATCCGATGAATATAACAAATCATAGCCCGAAAAGGGCCGAATAACAGTGGATGGTAATTTGGGTTCTTGCAAACAGACCCCAACAAGGGAAAACTGGGAGAGCAACACCTGAAGCTCACCCCGGTTACCCCTGAGGCCTCGGATATGCCACTGCAAATAAGCCATGATGTATGGAGAGAAATATATGTCGAAGTTAGAGGTATCTTTGGACTAGGGTTAGAAAAATCCACGTGTGGAGGCAGCGGAAAACTTGTGATCAGAGAAGGAGGGGGATGCTGTGAAGGAAGGAGGGGTGTAGACGGAGAAGAGAGAGGAGGAGGAACCGGAGGTGGAGTGGTGTCCATCAATGGTTCAGTCTCTGCAATAAATCCTGCGATAGCTTCCAGCGTTTCGGAAGTCAAAGATGCAGGATGTGGGACCACATTAGAGATGAAAGGAGGAGGAGGGTGAGCAACAATCTGGGAGACTATAGACGGTACTAAAGTAGAGGGCGAGGAGATGGAAGAGGAGACTGTCGAAGTGGCTTAGGAAAGGACAAGAGTGGAAGCGACCTGGGGATGGCAGTCAAGGAAGAAACTTGGGAGGGGACGGGGATGAAGATATTGAACGAGGAAAATGAAACTTCACACACGTTATAGAACTAGTCGGAGGTGAAGAACCTGGCAATGGGGATTTTTTGCCGGACTTATGCAAAGAAGGGGGGCGGTGAGGATTGGGTGGTGGACGAGGGCATGTAGACACAGAACTGTGCAAGTGAATATAGGAAGGGTTGTGGACAGTATGGGATGCCGAGGTAGGGATCTCAGAGCCAAGAACAGCAAAAGGATTCGAGACAGGGGTGACTGAGGATGGGGGCGACCACAGAGGAAGCCGCGGAAATTGGGACCCCAGAAGTGGGAGGACGTTTAGCAATGCAAGAATAGGAAATATGGGGAAGTCTCCCTTGAAGGCGTAGATGAGATGGCCTTCCGCCTCTTTGAGACAACAGATTTCCCGCTCATTTAGGTAAACCTGACAACGGCGAGAGTACGATGGATGCGCCTCATGACAGTTAAGTTAAGAGGGAGGTAGAGTACAAGAAGGACTGGCATGGTCGTCGGCACCACAGACTGGGCATTCGGCCATGGACCTGCAATATTTCGCTGGATGACCAAAACGCCAGCAGTTTATACACTGTTGTGGTGTAGGGGTCACCTTTCGAACTTGTAAATGGTGACCTGCAATGTAGACCGAAGGCGGAAGTTCACAGCAGTCAAATGTTAAACGAGCTATATTGCAAGGATAATGTTTTTAGGGAGTTCTTGGAGCTCAAGCTGCTCCAAACTGTCACCACCACATGTCTGGAAATTCCGTTGGACAATGGTGTGGGCAAAATGACAGAACCACTACAAGAATTGAGAGAATAATGTTTGTCAATAGTGATAGGAATAGTATCTATGGTCATAAGGAGAGAGAGATTGCGAGCTTGGCCAACATTCTGGACCGTGATGATGCGAGTGCCGCTCTTGAGAGCGTGAAATGAGATATCTTTACCTACATGGCGTAGGAGAGCCTTACCAATACTATGATCAGAAAGATAGGAAGTAGGAGAAGTCGGTCTTAGAGTAAAAAGCTTTGTCCATTGAGTAGTGTGAAACAAAGTGCTTAAGGGGAGTGTGTGACAAGCTGGTCGTTTCTGAAATGAATGAGAATGAAGAGTCTAATCATCATGTAAGGGTCTTGGTCATTTTGATGTGGGACCAGAGGCGGTCCGAGGGACGGGCGAGCAATCTGAAAATTGCCGCACCATAGAGGGAGAAGCCGGAATCAAGGTCAGAGAAGAGCGAAGGTCAGACATGTCAAAAGGGCGGGTCGGAACCCTGGTACCTGAAGCATGTGACGAACTGGCACCAGCAAGAGGTACAGGGGTATTGGAGGTGTCCAAAGAGTTGTCCGTTAACAAGGTAGGGTCAGAACTGGGTGCGGTATCAGGAAGGGGCCCGGGGGTAGTAGGTTCATGGATTGGGTAGGCCATGGTTAGGTTACCTCTTTCTTTTTGTTTTTAAGAAAAAAAAGAAAGAAAATAAAATAAAAATAAAAATAAAAGAATAAAAATAAAAAAGTGGGGGAATAGCTCCAGGGAATGAAAGGGGAAAAAACTCTCTCCCCGCCCAAGAGGGCCTCAACACCACAAAGGGGCAAAAAAGTGTGCATGGAACCCGTGCCTACCCTACCCCCTTTATGCCAAAATAAACCAGCAATCTGGGGTAGCAACCTGGGCATCCACTGAGCCACCTTGGCAGAAAAAAAAGGACGGCTGGGTACCCAAACCCCAAAGCATACCTCCTTTTGACCAAACCCAAAGAGATATACCCGCCGCCCGGGGAAAAATACCCAAACCCACCCCCCGGGGGACTGGGGAGGGGTCGGGGGGTTTCCCCCGGCGATCCAGGGTTCCACGGCAAAAACCCCCACTGCCAAGAACCTCAACGGAATGGGATACCAGGGACCCTTCCCCCACCTAAGAACCAGAATGCCCATGGAAATTTTTATTATAATCAAAAGAAGCGCTAAACCCCAGGGGGGCATACAGTTGAGGTTACTGCAGGATGGAGGGATAAAAGGGTTGTAAGAGGGGGATGGATGATTAGTAGGGATGGAGTGGAAAAAAGGGCAGTGGATAGTGCAGGGATAGAGGGTAGCAAGAGATCGAGGGAGAAGGGACCGAGGGGGGTGCTGAGGATAAACTTCAGAGTTTTTGTAGTAAGTCAGTTTCGTCAAAAAATCAAAAGAGAGATTCAGGGGTTAAAGGAGGGTCCACCAGCAAGAGGGGGGAAAGGGAAAGAAAGGGGTGCAGAGCGAAGACGCCGTTTGGGGGTAAATTGCGTGCCCCGTTGATAGAGGGGGAGCCCAAAAACAACGAACGGGAATACAATG
>WNWK01030626.1:0-23357 GCA_009830355.1 Cherax destructor
GTCATCTGTGGGGACCTACTGTATCAGTGGAAGTGAATCAGTATGAACTAGATTGCTATGAAGTGTATTAACCTGACATTGAGTGTTTTTAAGATTATGTAAATCAGAAACAGAGAAGGCAAGGTGTCTTTACTGGAGAAGTAGGTCTAGGGGAGAAGAAAGTCTCTTCAGCATGAGTGCAGGCATAGTATGAAATTAGAAGTACAGGAATGGAAAGTGAAGAATGGAAAGTTCAAATTCGAAAAACTGTTGATTGCATATGCATTGAAAGAGAGAAATAAAAACTTAACAGACTGTACATGGTAAGAAAAGAAGGAATGTACATGCCACTGTGCATAGACTAGTGACTGATGGTAAAAGAAAGTGTTACAGAGAGGTGGACATGAACCTCAATGAAAGGCGAGAGAGAGAGAGATAGTCATATTCAGTTTAAAACTGCATGGAATAAATTTGTTATGAGAAATTAGAAAAGGATTTGAAAAGACTTCTCATGTGGCTAGGAAATTCACAAGTTGACCTTACTATGGTCTTGCTTGACCTCACTTCACCTCTGCTGCTTCCTAACCTCTTCACCTTATTTGACTTTTGGTTTACTCTCTCATTTCTTCTCTGTCATAACTTGATAATGGCCCAGGAAGAATTAAAACATCTAAAGATTTATCTTCGATTTGTGGGTTAGATGTGAGATATTAGATATACAGTGGTACCCCGGTTTACGATGGTCCCCAAACTCACCCTTTTATGTAAGTTTATTTTTTTAAATGCTTTTGTAAGTGTAATTTTGGGGGTCTAAAAGGACTAGTCTATTTTACAACTTTTCTTAAGGAGATAAATTCGTTTGGTAATGGCACTTGAACAGCATTCTGGAATGAAAAATATCGTAAACCGGGTACCACTGTACTTTAACTTCAATGTTTGTTTATTTTTTTATTTATTTTTTTTGCAGCCACCTTCGAGCCGAGGGAAAGGATATAATCCCAATTACAATATCAACATTTATGACTCCTGGCGTACTGACTGGTCTGGTCCCTATGGTTCTTCAGCTACATATGCCAAACGCCGTCCAGATACTAACTTCTGACATGAGGATTCTCAAGAGGAAGACATTGAGGACTTCTAGATTGGAGCACCTTCTGGAGCCCTGAGGATGCATGCACCTATCATCTGAGAGTTGCTTGTCAAGCAACACATAACTTACAACTTGGTTGGAGATAACCTTGTGTTTGGTATTTGTTCTTTAGAGCTATAATGGATGATCTGTTTGAGTCTCAAACTAAAGAGTGACTGCTAGGTATATGTGTATCAATCCTTAGGGTCCAGATCACAGACAACATCCGACAATTTGTATCAGTGTCTAAGGATGTTGACTGATGCCTCCAGTAGGGCTTAAACACACAACCTCTGTGCCTCCATTCAGGAAACATTTTTATACAACTGTTAAGTTTAATAAAGTCTATAATATATGATGACTTGTGGAGAGAGGATGTGAGTCCTACTAAATCTAGCAAGCCTTGACGGATCGTGTTCACTACCTTGACTATGTGATCTACTTTTTTTGTTCCTACAACCATGATCCACAGTATGGTTATGATAGTGCATTTACAAGTAAATTTGTATCTAAGCACATTCAGAACTAATAAAAAATCAATTTAAGCTTTAATTCTCTTGCATTTTTAAAATTGTTGCTCTGTGCCTACCCAATAATTCAAAGAGTAAGACATCACCATTCAATAAACACTTTTCTGGTACAAATACCAAACATTTTATGACCTGTCCTGCCCTTACCCAGCTCTTAGTAAACACGGTCGTGTCTCCTTTTGAGATTTGGCTTCGTTATATCTACACTGCTTGATGTGTAACTTTTTAAAACAATGGTTATCTTTCTAGAATAAATTTTGAGAATTCCCATTTACCAAAAAAGTTAATATTTTATTTTTTTTATAATCTGTGCCCATGTATATAACAGAAATTATAACCAGTACAGTACTCTTCTGTATCATTGTACATTATTACACAATTCTATAAAGTTTTATGTAGTAAAATTCTTTATGGAATTTGCAAATCATATGACTTTCAACATTTTTGTATCAATGTGTAAAAACCTCTTCATGACAAACCAGATTTATAAACATGGCCTCTAAAATATTTTAAAACAAATAGCAGTTATTTAAATTAAATGTGAGGTATTACAGTTGTAGATTTTATTAAATGAGCCTCAAACTTGAATATTTTTCTGAATTGTGTATATACAAACAAATTGTGACATCTCAACAGTTATGGAACAAGACTGTTTTATTTCATATATTAATTCTCTTTTATTTCAGTGTGAAATATTGAACCGGAATTATGATGCCAGAGATAGTTGTAATTTTTTTCGGAATCTATAAAGCATTAAAAAAGATGAAATTTAAAATCTAATAGAAATGGTTTCAGTTAGCAAATATATTTACTGAGGAAGAGTAAGATGGTGCCTGTAAGATGTGGTTAACACTTCAAGACTAGTGCATCACATGCTCAACCTCGACTCCAATAAATTTAGGTGACTGTTGTCATTATTGTAGAGCTGTTAAACAGGTGCATACATACATTTTTTTTTATTCTATTAAACATAGAACTTATGTTCTATTAAGTTCACAATATTAGGATATATAAAATGTCTGCCAGGCAGACAGTACTAGATTTTGGTACTTTGTATAGATTACTAATAATATTTATAAATGTATATTTTTATTTTTAGTGGCATTCACTATTCATGTACTGAATGTTTGTGTAAATGTGGCAAATTGTATGATAATTTTAATGAATATTAATTACTCATTACTTAAAACAATGAATCTGTGCATATAAGTGGAGTGCCACATTATGCTGTGTGGCACTTGTGTGGCCCATCTCTTATTGCTCTTCCTTGTAACATAATGCCTCTCTAGTTTGTGATATGGAGAAGTCAAAACTGTAGCTTATATCATAAAACTATATTTTATTAAAACTAGGAAAAATATTCCACCATATATATAAGAAATGTCTTTGTATAATAAAAAATATGTCAATATTGAAATGTGTTGTTTCCTAACATTAACTGACACAGTGCAGTGGTACATGAAGTATAATGAGACTAACAGAGCAAAAATTTACAAAAGCTAAGCCTCTAGAATATAAGAGTAATTATCAAAATTCAATGTACAATGTTTAGAAATTTCTCTCAGAGTATATAATGATTTTGTCTCCATATGGACAAGATGTGACATTTCTTGAAAATAAAGTTTTCATTTCAAAGTACTTTTTAAGTATGGCAGGTCTTTATAGACACTAGCAGCTTTTATGGTTTTCTAAGTTCAAGAGTAAATACTTACCTTTTTTTTAAGAGATTGAGAAGTTTGTGACAAGTTTTGAAGAAAATAAGTTATAGGAATACCATTATTAAAGCACAAAATAATTTAATATAAAAGCAGCTTACATGGAGAAAAAAAAGCTTAATTTTGATCATTTTTAGCTGCTGGACCTCAGCTGTTTTCAGTTATTTTTAATTTTAATTCTTTGTTAAAATAAATGACACCATGTACTTTCAGAATGTTATGTCTAGTCTGAGTGGATGTGTGAATGCACTGCTGAATCCTGTCAGTCTCGCAGAAATTGGGCATATGCATGCACATTATAATCGGAAAACATCCTTTTTTAAGCCAATCACTAACTTATATTTTATTTTACTAGTAATTTATTCTTGGCTGTATATCATTTAAACATACTAAGTTTCAAATTAAAAATAATCTGAGCAATAATTTGTAAAGGCATATTGGAGCTGCTGGTATGGCAGTATGATACCAATGCCACTGTGAAGTACCATGAAGCTACTGACATGGTGCTGTAAAACCATTGGCATGGTGCTGCAAAGCCATTGGTTCAACATTATGGATGCAGTGTGCATTACCAGGTCAGTGAGAGTCAGTATTGCTCAGCCTGGCCAGTAACTGGATGTGCAACCACATGGTCACATTTTCTAACATGTTTAGGGGAAAAATTAAAATTATACTTGCTCCTTCAACAGAGTAAAATATATTGATCCTTTTTACCCTTTGGCAACAGTCGACAGCCCCTCCTAAATGCTGGTTAATGTTAGAGAGTAGAGATCTAACATTTTCAGAACCACTAAACATTACAGTTTATGCTTCTGGTATATCAATAATGAAGTATCCAACATTATTTTTTAGATCTAGAATCAATTAATTGCTGAGGAATGCCTGAATAATGCTCTACAAAAATATAGTACAGTAATGTAAGGATTTCAAATCTTTCATGCATCATGTGATAATATCTCCCAAAAATTAACGTCTTGTGTCTTCACTGATGTTTGTTTATAGCCCTTTACAGTACTGGGGTTTTCTGTGGGACTGACGGTGCTTGTACATTTGTAATATAGCTGGTTTATATATTTTGCACTACCTGTCTGATGGTGGGTAGTTTCAAAGGGGCCAAGGTTTCATAATAAAACTGATTGTATGTTAAATATATTTCATTAACCTTGATACATGATGAATTAGATACATGTGCAACACCTGGGTATCTTCACTTTGTAGAGATTTCGCCATCCAATGGCTTTATCAATACAATACTAAAGGCTGTATAAATATATAGTCTTCAGATTATTTGCATGTGTTGTATTGATAAAGCCACTGGATGGCAAAACGTCTACAAAGTGAAGATACCCAGATGTTGCACATGTGTCTAATTCATCAACTTGTTGGTATTCTATACCACTGATATACATTCTTGATACATATAGAAATTTAGATGACTTGTAGGTTTTCAACTTTATTATTGTCATGTTTAAAGAGTCAGACCTGTAGAACTTAAAGGTTCTACATGGACTGTGAAAGATCATCTAGGTGACTTGTGGCTCATTGTTCAGTTGGGGTACATTGGACTCAATTGAGGTATCCGGGTTTGATCCTTGAGCAAGTGGTGATGGTGGGCATGTGTCCTTACATCTTTACCTAGCACCAAATAGTATCCTGAATGCTAGTCTATTGGGTTAGAGTGACATAAAACTAGGGAAAATAAGCCCCAACAATTGGTTTTCTTGGGTTATCCTGGGTTGCCCTTCTGGTTTAATAATTTAAACTAATACACCAAATACACACTCACCCAGTCACCCATCGTCCAATCACCACCCACACCAGGCCACCAAGAACCACACCTTTCACCCACACCACTGCCCTACAGCTTCATGCCCATACATCCACACCTTATCCATGCTGTCACTCACCCACACACAACTTCAAGCCCATACAGTCCCACTCTTACCAATGCTTTCACTCACACCACTTCCTCACAGCTTCGAGCCCATACAGCCTTACTCCCACAGCCCCACTCCCATGCCCATGCCTTACTCATACAGCCCCATGCCCATGCATTACCCATACAGCCCCATGCACATGCATTACCCATACAGCCCCATGCCCATGCATTACCCATACAACCCCATGACCATGCCTTACCCATACAGCCCCACGCCCATGCCTTACCCATACAGCCCCACACCCATGCCTTACCCATGCTTTCACAGCCCACACACTTTAGTTATGTAGCCATCCACCACCCTCATTACTGCCCAAACCAGCAACCACACTCACCCACCCAGTCACCCACCAGCAGTGCCACCCACATTGCCACCATCACATTGCCTAGTTGCTTCCAGCCTCCACCCACAACACTCCTCCACCACCCAGCATCCTCCACTTCTCAATACCAGCCTCCAACTTCTGCCCCCATCCCTCCACTGTTCAGTCTTCACCTCCCACAACAGCAGTCCTCCATTCCCTACCCCTTTTTTTCTCCCTCACCCACACTGAGCCCTCTCAGCCCAACCGCTTTAACCCCTCCCATGTGCACCCTAACCCCTCCCATGTACACCCTAACCCCTCCCATGTGCACCCCAACCACTTTATAACTCCCATACAGTTGAAATGAGTAGGACAGCCAAACAATAAGGTACTTCTATCTGTTAGCAGAGATGTGTTGCAGGATCTTTCATTGACACACATTACATTGATCTACAATTACAAATTGGATATGATACCCGAATCTGCATGATGGTGTCATCCATTGATGATACTGCAAGACTCCAAGCAGACATCAACCAAATCTTTAAATGGGCTGCTGAAAACAATATGAAGTTCAATGAAAACAAATTTCAATTACTCCACTCTAGAAAACTCGAGGAACTAAAAACTTTATTGGAGTATAAAACAAATTTTAACCACACAATAGAGTGAAAAACTAATGTGAAGGACCTGGGAGTGGTAATGTCAGAGAATCTCCCTTTCAAAGATCACAAGACAAGGCCTGGTCTCAGACCGAGCCGCGGGTGGCGTTGACCCCCGAAACCCTCTCCAGGTAACACATCTGCTAGGAAAAATGATAGGATGGATAATGAGAACCTTGAAAACTAGGGATGCCAAGCCCATGATGATTTTCTTCAAATTGCTTGGTCTCTCTAGGCTGGAATACAGTGGAACCCCGGTTAACGAAAAAAATTCATTGCAGAAGCCTGCTCAAGTGCCATTACCGAACGAATTTACTTCTTTAAGAAATAATATCATTTAGGTTAGTCTATTTCAGAACCCCAAAAATACACTTCCACAAGCACTTACAATATTATACTTACATAAATGCACGATTTCCGGGGTGTTCGTTAACCGGGGTTCCACTGTATTGCTGTACTCTAATAGCCCCTTTCAAGGCAGGCAAAATTGCAGACCAGGAGAATGTACAGAGAACTTTCACTGCACACATAAGTATGATAAAGCACCTAAATTATAATATGTAATAATAATAATTATATTTTTATTTCATTGCAAGTTTACATCGAGATTTTGTAATTACAGTTATGAATTGAAGTGCAGAGAGAGCCACTATCATGCCATGGCATTATGGGCAGACTAAATCTAATGGCTTATAGACTACTTAATACTAGAGAAATTGATTAAGTGTGTTATAGTTTAACATTAGCTTATGCTTAAGGCAGATAATAAGTTTACTCAAATTACAATCTGAGGATTATGACAAGATGAAAGTGTTTTGTAGGATGAATTATATCAATAGCAAATAATGAAATTATATTATGGGAAAATAATACTGAGCGTTGTTAAAAGTAGTTTACAGTATGAGTATTTAGTTTAGGGTGAGTAGGTGGGTTTTGAGAAGAGTCTTAAATTGATGTTCAGACCAGATTATTTTAGTATTTGCTGGTAATGAATTCCAGATTTTGGGGCCCTTTATATGCATAGAATTTTTACACAGGGTGATA
The DNA here is from genome assembly GCA_009830355.1 of Cherax destructor. Taxonomy (NCBI): domain Eukaryota; kingdom Metazoa; phylum Arthropoda; class Malacostraca; order Decapoda; family Parastacidae; genus Cherax; species Cherax destructor. The sequence continues at coordinate 7,304 of WNWK01030626.1, forward strand.
TGGATATGGGGTATATCAAAAAGTGATCTGTGTCTTGTATTATGGTCATGGGTCCTGTTAAAGTTGGTGAGGAGAATTTTGAGTGGAGGATTTATATTAGAGTGTAGAGTTCTATGTATGTAGTAAAGATACCCAAGTGTTGCATATGTGTAATTTATAACTTGTCGGTTCTCTGAACCATTCATCTCCATGTAGTAAGCACAAGAATAAGTGTGAATGTTCTTTACGGTGAGTAATTTTAGACTTTTGAACATTGGTGGAGTATGCTGTCTAAAGTGGGAATTTGTTATCATTCTGACTGCAGCCTTTTGCTGGGTTATGAGTGGTCTAAGGGGATTTAATAAATAAATAACTTGTTTGTTCTCTGAACCATTCATCTACATCCTGTCTGACACAGCCACATCTTGGGATCTTGATACAAACGAATTCTTCAACACTTGTCCAACCTTTGGACTAAGACCTACTTCGACTAGTGGATGGTACCACTATGACCCCGCCTCCTCCTGCTTCGCCTCACCTGACTAAAGTATATAAGCCACTTCTATGGCTCTATGCTGTACTTTCTACAAGATTGATAGACTGAACACATCGACTCCAGGCCGAGGGACTGATTACCTCAAACTCCTCCTCTCCTTACACCTTTCTGCTTTGTATTGGACTGATGAAGCCACCGTGTGGCAAAACGTGTTGCATATGTGTCTAATTTATAACTTGTCGGTTCTCTGAACCATTCATCTACAAGGTGATTTAATGTTGTTGATCCCCATGGTTAAAGTCCCTTGACTTGTATTCCCTGGAATGTAGTCAAGAAAGATACATGATATTATATAGTACTTGGAAAAGCCTAGAGGGACTAGTCCCAAATTTGCACATGGAAATCACTCCCTATGAAACCAAAAGACTCGGCAGAAGATGCAACATCCCCCAATGAAAAGCAGGGGCACAACGAGTATGCTAAGAGACAACACAGTAAGAGTCAGGGGCCCAAGACTGTTCAACTGCCCAGCATATATAAGGGGGATTACCAATAGACCCCTGGCTGTCTTCAAGAAGGCACTGGACAGGGACATAAAGTCAGTATCTAACCAACCGGGCTGTGGTTCGTACATCAGTTTGCATGCGGCCAGCAGTAACAGCCCGGTTGATCAGACCCTGATCCACCACGAGGCCTGGTCTCAGACCGAGTCGCGGGGGCGTTGACCCCCGAAACCCTCTGCAGGTAAGCTCCAGTCGTCACCTTCATCTCAGCTAGAACTTGAGGGTTTCTTAGTCAAATCTTCACTTCCTCTCACAGCTCTGGATCTGTTTAGTCAGCTTCATTGTACTCTACTTTCCTCGTCTCCGATGCTCAGTGGATAATTATAATACAATCAAATTAATTAAACACTAAACCTGTGAAGGTCATACAGTGCTGCAAGGAAGGATGTGGGAAAGGAGGAATGTGCAGAGGTGATGAGGGAGTGAAGTATAGGAGTGTGCCAGAAAAGTAATATCACAGTTAGTGCAGTAAGTTGGCTTCTATTAAAAAGTTAGTGTGATAAAGGATGTCAGGGAGAGTTAGTGTTTTGGGGCGGTGAATTCTGGATGCCTGCTAAAAGGCTAGATAATCTAATAAGATAATTTGAAGCTGACAGTGCAACCCCGAAACTTCGACGTGTCGAGGTAACCAGCAAAAACTGAAGTCTAAAATTTTCTAGAACTACAGCATAACTAAATTTGAATTCAAAGGACGACGAAATCATAGGGGTCAAATTTCTGGATAGCCTGTAATACCCTGCAAATCAAACATTGAATGACAAGGTAGACATCGATGTAATGTGCATAATAGCCATGGTATTGCATATAACTCTGCTGTGAAAACCCTGGCAGTGTAGTAAACGACCTCGGATGATTTTGTCAGGAAAAACTGGTGCATATCCAACACCGTCAGGGGACTTGTTGCCATTGGTGTACACTGCATGAGAATAAGAATAAAACTGATCAAGAAAGAGTGAGCATGTAGTTATAGCAGGCAAGTGAGCTTTTGCGCATGGAAGACAGAAAGAGCAAACATAATCACTGGGACTTCCCAGGGAGAGATGATTAAGACGCAGGGTGAACGTAGAAGGGAGGTAAAATAAGGAAAAACAAGATAGAGCGAATACGGAGAGGAAAGGAGCGTAATGAACGGGGGCGATGATTAAGCAAAGAAGCATGTACACCTCATGTAATCTCAATAACCAAATGTAATTCTTTGTATCATGTCCAAATAAAAATTATTATTATTATTATTATTATTATTATTATTATTATTATTATTATTATGTTACCGTTCTATATGTAGAAGGATTGTGAAGGCCGTGAGAACGGATAAAATAACGGAGCAATGGGCATCCCACTGATCTTTAAAATAAGGGCTGTTCACCCCTGCATAATGGCTCTCAACTGGGGGAAAAAGAAAATCCCCAAGACATAAATGTAATCCGTGATGATAAATGGGATTAAGTTTAGAAAGAGGAATGTAGGAGGATTAAATACGATGAGCGTAGAATGAAGACGGAGAAGGGCGCATCAAAATAGATGGGCTAGAATTTAAAGGAAGTTCAGGCGGGTATTACATGTAACTTTCAGGGTGGTTATGAGGCTTCCAGGGCATTCAACGATAATATAGAGAACCAAGAAAGTTGACTGTATCCTATTCAGTGATACTGGAACCATACAGGTATAGAACAGTGAGGGACAACAATGGAAATAAGTCACTCTGTCCGACTTTTTTGGGTTATTCTAGGTTCTTCACACATATGCTGCTATGTATGATAATCTATGTAATTGTATTTGTGTATACCTGAATGAACTTACTAACTTACATACTTACTTATGACGTCTTGTGAGAATAAGCTGATGTGTTTTAACAACATAAAATTTAAACCCATGAGAAGTGGCCCAGTGGAGAGAGGCTGCAACAAGGTGAATGTCATGCTATAGCAAAATCGTCTATATAAACAAACAACCAAATATTGAAAGGAAAAACAGAGGTAGTGCTAGAAATACAGCCTTGAGCATGGGTAAAGTCAGGAAAAAAATATTAACGTGGGCACAGAAGTGCCACTCTGACAAGAAATCCCTAAGAAAAAGCATTTTGGCTTGGGCCAAAATGCTATAACTCCTGGTGGTATCATAAGCGTTTATGAGATCAAAACAAGACTTCAGTAACCGAGTGATTATTAGCAAAGGTATTGCGAACATAGGTATTCAAGCGGATTAAGAGGTCGATGGTGGAATGACCTCTACGTAAACCTAACTGACGAGGGGAGAGACAACAATGGGTTTCCAAGTACCATACTGCGCGTTTGTTTACCAAGCGTTCTAACAACATAAAAGTGCACTAGTAAGAACAATGGGTCTGTAATGAGAGGGATCATGGCCCGAAGTACCTGACAAACGATGTTGAAAAGGTGTACGGAGATAGAAGCATACAGACAGGAACGTCATCAGGCTTAGCTGCTGTCGGGGTGACATTAAAAATGCCGACGTAAGTTCACAGAGCGTGAGAGGAGCGTTAAAAGGTTCCTCCTCAATGTGAGTAGTCCAATCCAGAGGGGACGACTCCCTCTCGGGTTTGGAGGAAAGAAAAAACGGGAAGACATCGAGCCCTTAGGATAAATGGACAAGGTGATGCTCAGTTACTGTGGCAACTCAACTAAGTCTACAATGCTAGCGCCAGCAACCCTAAGTACAAATGCAGGGTTTAGAGAGAACCTGCCGGTCAATTACGTACCTTTCTCCAGTCTGCACATAGATGTAATGGAATTAACGGTGAACACGTAAGCCTGCCAGCAAGAACGTTTTGTCACTCGTTTAACACGATGGGCAAACGCCCTCACCTGTTTAAAAGCCAGGAACCGGTTGGTGGTTTTGTTTTAACGGTAGAGGCCCTACGAGGCACGTTTCAATCACATAGCACGAGCAGTCAGATCAGGGTACAAACTTCATCCGATTATGAAGATTTTTGAGATGGAAAGCGATGCTGCAGTAAGAACAGTGGTGGTAGAAATAACCCATTTGAAAAAGAACCTGAAGAAAAAAAGGAAGGCGTGAATAAAGTGCCCTGTCATGGAGGTGACCCAGCCGATGTAAATAACTATAGGTCACGATCTAACTTGTCATTGTTATCTAAAATCATCGAAAAATTAATACACAACCCCTGCCAGTTTGGTTTCAGGCCAACTAAAAGCACAAATGATGCATTTCTAAAAATGCTAGACTTATTTTATGCAGCTCTTGAGAATAATGAATATCCACTGGGCCTCTTCATAAACCTTAGGAAAGCTTTCAATACAGTAGATCACAACATCCTGCATCTTAAACTAGAACATTATGGTATCAAAAGTCATGCACATGTTTACCTAAAATTGTACCTTAAGGCTACTGACTGCAAAAGCAGCCTTCACCTGATATACAACCCATCGGTTTTACTGATCTTTTGCTATATGAAGTCTATCTATGAGGAACAGCCCCTCGCAGCTTGCTTCAGGATTCATCGAGTGAGACAGAATTATAGTTAAACAAGTAAACTACACCAGCCCACTTGGTCTTGACACACCCTTAAAATACAATACATGAGACCTGCAAACAGCCGTACAAGCCCACATCACCCTGCTGGAAATGTCCAGGTATTTCTCAGGACCATATCTAAATTGCTACAGACCCTACAAGCTAAGCATAAGATCTAGGGCAAAATGTTTAACTGTATATAATCAGACCCCCAACTCCACCACTGGATTCTCTCCCCACTTCCTGATTTATGGTGAAGAATCTAGATTGCCTGCCTCTGTTGTTTGCCGAGGCAGAGGGAAATGATGGTTCTTGTGATGACTGGGTAGCAGCCAATGTGATGTCCTGCAGAGTGCATGGCATCATTCTAGGGGTGATGCTGGGAAGTCAAGGTATGACAAGATTAGGGGTTAAAGGAGGGCAACGGGTGCTTGTCAAGAACCTTCAAGATAATTGGCTGGAGAAGGCATTTGTAATCACCCATAACGTAAATGAAAAAAGGAATTGTATACAGGATTTCACCAGAATGTGGAGAAGCTAAAGCTATGATAGTTCTCTTGAAAGGGAGGTCCCTAAGGGTGGGAAAGAGGCTCTCGATCCAAGGAATTAGGCCTCTTATTTCCTTCGACCAGGAATCATACGAGAAAGTATTAGACACGGTGGCCCGTGGCTGGATAGGCAACGTTCTCTCTTCACACGCTGAGTGTCCGTGGTTCTATCCCCGGTAAGGGTGGAAACATTAGGCGTGTTTCCTTACACCTGTTGTTCCGTTCACCTAGCAAGCAAGTAGTTACCTGGGTGTTAGTCGACTGGTGTGGGTCGCATCCTGGGGGACAAGATTGAGGACCCAAATGGAAATAAGACAGACAGTCCTCGATGACGCACTGCCTTTCTTGGGTTATCCTGGGTGGTTAGTCCTTCGTGGTTAAAAATATGAACAAAATCTTATCTTCCTCAGACTGAATTTAAATACTCGTTACATTCAACCTTTACAGATATTCCCCTTGTAAATTCCAGCTCCTAGGTTGAAGAGAAAAGGGATCGTTGTCCATTTGACACAGTAAACCACAACATCCTACTCCACAAACTTGACCACTATGGTATATGCATATTTCAGATCCTACCTTACTAATAGGTATCAGTATGTAACCATTAAAGACACAACCTCCTCGACACGACCACTTGATACTGGAGTACCACAGGGAAGTGTCCTTGGTCCCCTGCTCTTCCTCTTATACATCAATGATCTTCCCAATGTATCACAACACCTGAAACCAATACTCTTTGCTGACGACACGACTTATGTCATCTCCCACCCAAATCTTGCCACGCTCGACACCATTGTTAACGACGAATTACTAAAAATATCTACATGAATGACAGCCAATAAACTTTCACTCAACACTGATAAGACCTTCTATATTATGTTTGGCAACAGAGCAGGTGATCCACAATTAAACATTAAGATCAACAACACTCCTATTGCTAAACATAATGAGGGCAAATTCCTGGGCCTTCACCTCGACAGTAACCTGAAATTCAGCACTCATATCCAACACATAACAAAGAAAGTGTCCAAAACTGTTGGTATCCTCTCTAAGATACGTTACTATGTACCACAATCAGCTCTACTCACACTATACTATTCACTCATCTATCCCTACCTCACATATGCCATTTGTGCTTGGGGCTCAACAGCAATTACCCACCTAAAGCCTATAATAACCCAACAAAAAGCCGCAGTAAGAATTATCACGCAATCCAAAGCTAGGCAACCCCCCCCCTCACTCTTCAAAGACCTAAACCTACTCACTGTTCAGAACATCCATACTTACTACTCTGCAATCTACATTTATAGAACCACAAATTCCAACTTTAACCCTGAGCTAAAACATTTTCTTGACAGTTGTGACAGGACCCATAGACATAATACCAGACACAAACATCTCTTTGACATTCCCCGTGTCCGACTAAATCTATACAAAAATTCAATGTACATAAAAGGGCCTAAAATCTGGAACTCCCTTCCTGAAAACTCTAGAACTGCAGAAACAACCTCCATTTTCAAAAGGACCGTTAAAAAACATCTTATCTCACTTACGCACCCAACCGGTAGTTAATCACATGAAAACTACTTTATCTTGCACATATCCATAGCAAAATACACTTATTGATATCTGTGATTCCCCTTAATTTGCACATGACTGTAAACAAAATTCTAATATAACTATTGCTTCATAATTCTTAAGCTAGTCATAAGAATTATGAAGCAATAGTTATATTAGAATTTTGTTTACAGTCATGTGCAAATTATGAAGCAATAGTTATATTAGAATTTTGTTTACAGTCATGTGCAAATTAAGGGGAATCACAGATATCAATAAGTGTATTTTGCTGTGGATATGTGCAAGATAAAGTATCTGTATCATGCCAACACGGCATTATTCCCATTAATATGTAAACTAATTGTTAAATTATTAATTTTTTAAACTACCTCAATTTTGTAAACCTAGTTAATCACTACAATTACCTAAACTTAATACCAGTACAATTATTGTGTCACTATAGAGTAAGATCTATTATAAGACTGCCTGAAATGCCTAGGCATACCTAGGCATACTATTGGCCTTCTTGTAATCATTATTTCATAAAATGTATAAACAACATAAACCCCACTTTGTAATATTATCAGAAATAAAGTTGATTTGATTTGATTTGATTCCATTCCGTTGAGCCCCTCGGTGGTGGTGGTGGTGGTGGTGGTGGTGGTGGTGGTGGTGGTGGTGGTGGTTGCGGTGGGAATTGGGTTATCTGGGGATGTGTTGGGTCGCCTGGCCTCGTGTGTTCTTGGGTGACGGGAGTCTCTCTGGAGGCTGAATGTTGGTTCCAGGAGGTAGTAACCAGGGGGGTATGACTCTTGGTGGGTGTCTGACCACGTATATCTCTTGTTGACTGAGGTGGCTTGGTTGATAAGAGAGGTATCATCTTGGATTCCAAATTAGCACTTTCCTACATCCTTTCTAAACCTAAACTTACTTTCATATCCTTTATTTATGCCCATCTTCCTCTTATACACTTCAATCATGTCTCCACTCATTCTAAGACTTACAACAGAATGTAGGTTAAGGGTTCTCAATCTATCATCGTATGAATGATTTCTTATGCAGTGGATTAATTTTGTCATTCTTTTCTAAATGTTCTCCAATAAATTTATATCCATTCTACAGTATGGAGACCAGAACTGAGGTACATAATCTAAGTGAGGTCTTACATTCCCGAGCTTCAGGACTTTGCATCTACATTGAACTGCATCTGCCACTTTCCTGACTACGACATTAGCTTGTCTAAATCCTCCTGAAGTTCAGTGGCATCTTACTCTAAATAAATTATTGTCTATTTTTGTGTCAGCGAATTTCTTCATATCACTTGTTATTCCCTCGACAAGGTCATTAATGTACATTATGAAGAACAATGGGACTACAACTGATCCCCGTGGAACGCCAGTTGTGACTAATCCCCACTTAAATTTCAACCCGTCTATCTTGTTTTTAGGGCTAAGACTGTATAATACGTACTGAGAAATTCTGTCTTTCCTCTCATTTTCCTGCTCATCCCTGCTCCTCCGCTCTCTCTGTTGCTGTCCTTATCACCTAGTGCCACCGAAATACCAATATATCAATATCAATATTCACCATAAATGATGTAGCTGAAGTTTCGTTTCGGCAGATAAGAATGAAACCCAAAACTTTGTCATTGTGGTTGTATATAAGCCACCTGATACAACCTCCCAATAATTCAAGGAACACCTTTTGAAAATCTCCCAGCTTCAGCCCCAAATATCTTGCTGCTGGGTGATTTCAACCTAAGAAACCTAAAATGGAGAAATGTGGCAAATGTTTTAGCAGAGATAACCCCAAGAGGCAGCTCAGAGGAAAATTCACAAGCACATGAGCTATTAAATCTCTGCACTAAATTTACCTTAAACCAGCAAATAGTGGAGCCAACAAAGACTGGAAAGTACACTTAATATTATCTTCACTAATAATGATGATCTAGTACTAACTATAACAGTATCAAGGACTATATACATAGATCACAATATAATAGAAGCACAGACATGTATATGCAGGGCTCCTGGCTAGCAAAATGAGATAAGTTATGAGGTTGCTTTCACTATATTCAAATCAACCATGTCCTAAATGAAACAAGCTGGGAAGATATACAAAACAACACTGATCCGAACCTTTGCCTAGAAAAAAGGTATGCTCAAGGCACAGTCCTCTAAGAAAAAAGAAGAGAAGATGTAAACTAGAAAGAGAAAGATGCTCCCTCTACAGATGAAGGCAAAGAATCACAGAGCCGCTGAAAGGGGCCAGTATATCTGAAATGTGGAAGGAGGCACTGGCCAGAGAAATTGAAAATATTGAAGGAATCACACAGAAGCCAAGAAACACAAGCAGAACCTAAAACCATAAATGAAATTGACAAAAAAAGAAAAATATTCCTTTTCTTATGCCAAATCTAGGGAAAAAACACATCCAGTATAGAACCCTTGCTTAAATGAGATGGGACTTACACAGATGACAGTAAATAAATGAGAAATGAGCCGTTAATCAGACTAATGGTGAACAATCTAATTTAATTTTTATGACCGAGGATCAAAATTTGCTTAATTCAAGAATTTCTGATATAATCCTAACACCACAATAATCTGAAAAAGCAATGAAAAACATGAACTCTATCCAGGCCCAGACTCTTGGAACTCTGTGTTCATCAAGAACTGCAAGAAACCCCTTTTAAGTGCTTTAAATCTTCTGTGGAGAGGAAGCATAGAGTCACTAAAAACAACATATATAGTCCCACTCCACAAGGGTGGCAGTAAAGCAATTGCAAAGAAGTACAGACCGATAGCACTAAAGTCCCACATCATAAAAATCTTTGAAAGAGTTCTAAGAAGCAAGATTGCCAACCACTTGGATACCCATCAGTTGCACAACCAAGGGCAGCATGAGTTTAGAGCAGGTCGTTCGTGCCTCTCACAGCTACTGGATCACTATGACATGGTCGTGGACGCACTTGAGGACAACCAAAATGCAGATGTAGTATACACAGACTTTGCAAAAGCCTTTGGTAGATGGCGCTATAACTTCCTAACAGATAGAAAACAAAGATTAATAGCAAACAGAGTAAAGTCAGAGGCAGCTACAGTGAAAAGCTCTATTCTACAAGGTACAGTACTCGAGCGGACGTTAACAGAATCTTTAGATATGCGCCAGAAAACAAGAAGTTCAATGTAGACAAATTTCAATTACTCTGCAACGGAAAACTGGAGGAAATAAAAACTGTATTGGAGTAGAAAACAAATTCCAACCACACAATAGAGCGAAAAAACTAATGTGAGGGACCTGAGAGTGATAATGTCAGAGAATTTCACTTTCAAAGATCACAACAATGTATCTACCACATCTGCTAGAAAAATGATAGGATAGATAACGAGAACATTCAAAACTAGGGATGCCAAGCCAGTGATGGTTCTCTTCAAATTGTTTGTTGTCTCTAGTCTGGAATATTGCTGTGCACTAACAGCTCCTTTCAATGCAGGTGAAATTGTAGACCTGGAGAATAAGCAGAGAATTTTCACTGCATGTGTAAGTACTATAAAGTACCGAAATTACTGGGAATGGTTGAAGTCCCTTAACCCTTATTCCTTGGAATGCAGGCAAGAAAGATACATGATAATATACACATGGGAAATCCAAAGGGACTAGTCCAAAATTTGCACATGAAAATAATCACTATCTATGAAAGCAAAAGACGCAGCAGGTGGTGCAACATCCCCCCAATGAAAAGTACACTAAAAGTAAGTGTCAGGGGCCCAAGACTGTTCAACTGACTCCCAGCATACATAAGGAAGATTACCAATAGACACCTCATTGTCTTCAAGAGGGAGCTGGACAGACCAGCCAGGATGTGGTTCGTACATTGGTTCATGTGCAGCCACCAGTAACAGCCTGGTTGATCAGGCCCTGATCCACCATGAGGTCTGGTCATGGACCAGGCCGCAGAGGCGTTGACCTTTGAATGTACTCCAGGTATACCAATAATCCTGCCTCATTGTGCCTACAATTGGTATCCCAAAAACTCACAATATTGCTACTCTGACAATTCACACTGCCCACCGTTTCAATGTTTTCCCACAAAAAAAAAACAATACCTCCTAACTATTCCAGTTTAAAACACTAACAACTCCCTCTGAGCTAGCTAATGCCCTCATACCAGCCCTAGATAAATGAACACCATTCCTGGCATACATGACATTTCTCTTGTAGAAGTGGTCCCAGTTGTCAGTGACTGGTACTGCTGTATCCTTAGTGTTTGTCCAGTCAGCAATTAATAATAATAATATCTTTATTTCTACAAGAACATGTCCAAGGTATACAGGCCTAGCTGACATCAATATATAGATAAACATTTTGGGAAAATTAGGTCAGTTTTTTCCCAGGATGCGACCCACACCAGGTGACTAACACCCAGGTACCCATTTTACTGATGGGAACATAGACAACCAGTGTAAGGAAACACGCCCAATGTTTCTACCCTCGCCGGGAATCGAACCCGGACACTCGCCGTGTGAAGCGAGAGCTTTAGCCACCAGGCCACGGGGCACGTTAACACCAATTGCCCTAAATAAGCATTCATTTCCGACTCCTTTTTTTGGCAGTATGCCACATATTGCAGGGTGTCCTCCCTTCCTAATTCTTCTGTTGTCCTATGACCGTAAACCAGATTGCAACTTCTAAGCTTGCTGACATAATTGCCCCCAGCACTGAGGCAGCAGATAGAATTAATTTCTTTATCATTTATGATGCGGTAAAGATGGCTAACAATATCCTCCATCCCAGCCCCAGGAAAGCAAACCCTATACCTCTTGCTCCTATGATTAAAAGCAAAATGCCCTATCCACAAACCTTAATTGACTATCCTCAACAAGTACAATGTTCTTACCTCCTTTGGTGTAGTTCATTGTGTTGTTCCCAGTGGACGACTCACTTTCATCAGGTAGCACGGAGAACTAGATGGAGGTTTCCACAGCAGTCTCCTGGATCTACATCACTTCCACCTCACCATCCTTCTTTTGATCTTCAGTTTCATTCCTTTCTGCACTACACTGTCCAACTTCCTTCGCTGTCCTGAGGACTCACAACAGAAGGGTTACTATGAGTCCTCTTTTCCTCAGTCAGTCACCATACCTCTCGCCTGGCTTCCTCTGACTCCTTCTTAACCTGCTGGTAGAATTGTTCGATAGAGGGCATCGTTGGTTCCGTTCACAGAGCTCACAAGGTACGTCCTCACACGATAGAGGTCGCCACGCTACTAATACAGGTCGCAATGCTACTGATACACGTCGCCACGTTACTAATACAGGTCGCAATGCTAATGCTACTGATACACGTCGCCATGCTACTGATACACGTCGCCACGCTACTAATACAGGTAGGTCGCCACGCTACTGATACAGGTCCCCACGTATCATCTTCCACTGCTCTTCTCTAAATTGGACTGCTGAAACCACTGGCTGGCGAAATGTTGCACAAGTCTCATTTTTCAACTATATTTATATCGCCTTTGTTTATGCCAGTCTTCCATTTATATACCATAAAGAGCTCTCTCCTTATTCTACGTCTCTCAAGAGTGAAGGTTCAAGGCTCTCAGTCTATCCTCGTATGAAAGATTCCTTATACAGTGGATATATTATATCATCTTTCCATTTACATTCTCCAATCCTTTCTAAGGTATGACAACCAAAACTGAACTGCATAATCTAAGTGAGACCTTACTAGTGATGCAAAGAGATGTACATAACTTTTGGACTCCTCTTGCATATCCCTAACCCTCACTGGTCTCTCATCTTGGCATATTTCATCGGACCCTGCAGCATTGTATGACTATTGTGGGTTTAAAACTTAGTTTTCATTGTAATACTACCTACTACTACTACTACTACTACTACTACTACTACTACTACTACTAATAATAATAATAATAATAATAATAATAATAAAATATGAGCAATGGGCCTAAAACTGATCCTTGTGAAACGCCACTTGTGACTGGCCTCATTCAGATTTCACCCCATTTATGTACACTCTCTGCTTTCTGTTGGTCAGTCATGCCTCGATCCATGTTAGAAATTTTTCCTCCCATACCATGAGCTGGCAATTTTCTTAACAGTCTTTTGTGTGATCTTATATCGAAAGCCTTACTGAAGTCTTAATAAACAACAATATATTCTGTATCGTGGTTCACTTCCTCAAATGTTTTATTAAAGAAGATGAGTAAATTTGTCAGGCAGGAATGACGGAACGACCTTTTGTGTATCCGTATTGGGACTATTCGAATTATGCAGTGTGTATCATACGGCCATCGATACCTTATTTTCAGTGACCCGTCAACTTCTGGCCCCAACATCGCCTGGCTGCCTAAACTGTCAGTTATGCCCAAAACAAACCTTTCATGTGTTACAACAACTCTGGTCGTAGACACGACGACGTACCACGGATCTACAGAGCTATGAACTAACTCAGATTACTGCAGGGTCACAACTTCCTGAATTCGTATCCGTTGTTAGTATAAGTCACATTTATTGATTTCATTGCTTTTTTCATAATTGCTTCAGACATGGTTAATGTTTCATATTTTTCATTTTTTTATTATTTATGTAGTAGATATACAATGTACGATTATTACCCATATCCTCATTTGATTATTTTCCTCTTATTTTTTATTTTTTGTTTTGCTAAAGAAAGTAGACGGGAATGATTCACCTATTAGTTACCTTCCTCATAGGAAATGGCCTATTTTACACAATTATCTAGTCAGTTTCCATAGGAATATGATCAAATACCAAATTTACATTTTTTTTGTGAGCTCTCCACAGGAACGTATGGTGAAGTTAGTTATTTATATAACACAGAAAGATGGTGCCTCTCTTCTGAAACCAAAGCAGCTCCATTTAAAAGAGCGAATATTATCTCAGTGTACACCAGGAGCACCTCCCAGTCTCTATTACTAGAACTATTATTTAGACAGACATTGAAGTTGCCTTGTATTGGATATGCAACAATAACTGTCAATTAGTTTAGGTTATAAACCGTGTTGCAGAAATCCAGCAAGTGCAAGATAATTATAAACTTAAGTCTGAATATATCATTGAATTTAATCATATAACTTTTTTTTTTTATTATTTAAAACAGTACATACAATACATGTCATGACAAAATCGCATATTGAAACATATACATAAGCTCCTCACCCTACCAGAAAACGAAACACAAATATAATCAGTCTCCTTCATATTAACCTATTTACTAGGTTGTCTTATCTTTACTGGAAAATATCAGAATACAACTACAAACTGCAGCAAAACTATACACAAAACAAAAACTGCCTTTACCTAACCACACCTCAATACCCATCTCCCTGCTCACACATGTTACAAAAATTAAACACCACAACTGCCTTAATAAAAATTAAAAATCATATTACATTCCATAAACACACATGAACAATACTGTCTCTGCAAAAGTCTTACCCAAACAGTCCTAAGACCTGGTATCACTGTAATACACCAAATAACATGAAACCATTACATCTCTACCATGCACACTTGTAAACCCACTTCTATTCCCTTTTTTTTTTTTTCTTTTTTTTAATGAAATACCCTTTCGAGTCAGACGTAAGTCATAATTCAAGTCACAAACAACATCTTATTAAACTTGTAATTGTGTACTATCCTAACTCCCCCCCCCCCCTTTTTTTTTTTTATTTTTTTTTATTTTAAACATATCTCAATACAGCTGTAAAACCTCATCCATATTATATACAAAACAAATTTTTCCTTTGACCTAACAACACCTCGAACAAAATCCCAACACCCTACACACACATTACTAATAATAATCAAACTTAACTGTCATTACAATGTAAGACACCACTATATTACATTCAACGATCACTTAAGATCAAAAACCTAACTCTTCAAAAGTCTGGAGCCTTACCTAACCTACTGCTGTATACCACAACAGTGCTCCTAGAACCTGGTGCATATCAAATAAAACCTCCCCATACTCATACATTTCAAGGTTTACCACCACTGTGTTGTGGGGTTCTTTTCATAGATTTGGTAATATTAACAGACGATGAGCTTGGGTTTTGGTAGCGTTTAATGAGGCGTTGGATATATGGGAGCTGAGAGCCTATGCCTGTGTCCGTCTCGTATGCCTATTCGGATGGTACTGTCGCTACTAGGCCGCCCGGCACTGAGGCATTCAAAAGACAGGCCTATGATTGGCTAATGCCAGATCACATGGGCAGAGGTTGGAAATCACGTGAACAGCCGTGGTGCAGCCGTTAGAAATACGGACCGTACAGCTCGGGCATGCTACGTATGGCGTCTCGACATACAACTATACAAACTAAGGACAACAGGCAACAACTCTCAGCTGATTCTATACAATGTCAAAGTACACAACAGTTAACATTATACTTCACATGGATGTTATCTTGATAGAACAATCTACATTACTATATGATGCATCATGATACATAGGAATTATCTAAATGAGCTCATTCAAGAATATCATGATAAAAGAGATAAAAAAAAAATTTTGTTTGATCGAACTGTCTTCATGTGATCTACGAATTCTGAGGAAATATATTTACAAGAAGGTAGTGATTAACAGACAAGGTAGATCTGGTGCACTCAAATCTATACTGTTAATTCTCAGAACTCGGAGAGAACGTGAACACAAAAAAAAATTTGAGTAATACTAAGTAGATATTATAACACACAGTTAAACGCTTACTACATATTTATCTATACAAGTTATTTACATTTAACCCCAACTCTGCTAGGGTGAGATTGATATAGGCTGTATAATTATCATCTGGTGGATCAAACTCTGTTACAATAGGTAACTCAACTTCTAATTGAGGAGGATCTACACTTTTATCTACAAATGATACTTGAGGATTAATTAACACTTGTCGGTATAGTAGGGAATAATGACATTCAGGTTGATCTGACTGATCATTAGAGTAGAGGTACGAACAGGAGAATTATCAGATTCTGTCTCACTTGTCTGATTATCAGGACTCGTCATCATCATCGCATACTAACTTCATATGATCTAAATTCGATTCTTTAAACTGGCCCCTTAATTTCTCCCAACTTTATACTTGTTGCCATTAATATGTTCACTACTCTATATGGGCCAACAAACTTTTGGTCTAATTTAGGATTGCTGAAGTTTTGTTAAGTTGAACAACATGACTCTGGACCCCACTTGAACTTTAGTCGGTTTGGCTTTAGTATTAGTTACTCTAGTAAATTCTGCTGTTGACTTATGAAATGTTTCTCGAATTCGTCTGAAAACCTTTAGCTTGACTGGTGAACTCACGAAATACTATTGTAAGTGGTTTCGGGTTAATATAACAGCTATAAGGCAAAAGCTTTAAAACG